>JABASF010000144.1:0-63192 GCA_019776145.1 Harlomillsia oculata | reverse complement strand
ATGCCTATTTTGTTGCTCAGTCAGTTGTCAGCACTTATTGACTTTGGCAATGGCATTTTTGATCATGTTTTGTGCAATGTCGTTGACGACTTTCCTATTGGTACTTTACTACATTCAGTGGCTTTAATGACATGAAATGCCATTGCAGTCTTGCAGTCCGTTGCATTTTCATCTTTAACTCTATTACAAAATAAGTAGCAATCAGCATACGACCAGTAACCGGACTTTTATGACCTAAATGTCCAAAAATGCAGAGAAAAAACAACAAATTGTAAAAAGTCGATGCGCATCGGCGGGTGTCAACAATGTAATGATAAGAAACAATGCATTTTATGTCTGCACTGTTTTTAGTAACCAAATTGTAATACCGTTTATCAGCTTGCATTATTAAATGATTGGATTTGGATCAATTGAATCTAATCTCTTCCAGTCGCCACCAAACAAAATAAAATGAATGAAAATAACGCCACTCAAAAGAAATATAATAATTTTAAAAAGGGATGGAAATGTATATTAAAGAAAGGTCTTTGACAATTTTCAACGAAGTCACGGTCAGATCGGAATTGGAAATCGAAATGAAATAATAATAATTTGAGATTGCAGATTTTGAGATGTCTCACGAAATTCTTTAAAAAGATGAATAACTGTTTGTCGAACAATGTCGTGAAATTGGGTATTTCGACATTTCGTGAGCCGAGGAGTCGATTAAAAAATTTGTCCATTGCCATTTTTTTCAACAGTTACAGTTCAAATTACGCGAAACTTCGTATTTGGACGTTTCTCGACATGGGCTACTGATTTAAAAAAATAAAAATAAAATTTTCATCAAATCAGGGGTCCCGTTTGCTACAGTCCAACCCAAATTGCAGCAGCGCTATTTCAATAGGCGTTTCTGAAGTATAGATTACGCGTGGTTTTGTCAGACTAGCTGGACGAACAGAGGTTTAGTTTAGATTATGTTTATGTAAAACACCCTGAGATTAGATTCCAGGTCCAATAAACGGTTTCAATACAGTCCAAATTCCAAAACGTTCCACTTCCACTCCACGTCAGTCATACGGACGGCGCACTGCACTTCTGCACACCAGGACCACGCTCGTGTAGTAGTTTACAAGCCGGAAGTGATTTTTTGATCATGGCGGACGCATTTTCTGATTTTGAGCAATCGCAATCCTTGATTCGAAATTGTGAAGTTTTGGTTGTGGGAGCTGGAGGTATTGGTTGTGAATTGTTAAAGAATTTGGTGTTGTGTGGTTTCAAAAATATTAATGTGGTAAGTTTTAGGTTTATAGTTTTAATATATATTTTATTTTCTCGTAATTAGTAACTTGTACATACACTTGAAAGGAGGTAATTTATTATGAATACGTTACTATGAATTACCCGTGTATAGTGTATTATTTTACTATGAAATAACGAATGAGGGAAGAAGTTTTCTAAATAAAATTAATAATCGGAATGTTATTTTTGATGTAGGTGGACATGGACACAATTGAAGTGTCCAATTTGAACCGACAATTTTTGTTCAATCGGTCAAATGTGGGACAATCTAAAGCTTTGGTTGCGGCAGAAGTTGTGTCGAATTACGCCGAAAACTGTGACATTAAAACTCATCATGCCAGCATTACAGAGTAAAAACAAATGGAATTCTGTTATGGGTATTAATTTAATTACAATTACAACGTCGTACTGAAGGCTGTTGTTTTTCTATTTTTCAGTGTTGACACATTCAATTCTCATTTCTATGAAAAGTTCGACGTTGTGATTAATGCTCTGGACAACATAAATGCTCGGAGACACGTTAACCGAATGTGCATGATTAAAGATGTCCCACTCATTGAATCTGGCTCATCTGGTTATTTTGGTCACGTCACCTTGCACAAGAAAGGTGTTAGCGAATGCTTTGATTGCACTCCGCGGAGCTCAAAACAGCGAACCTTCCCGGCTTGCACGATAAGGAATACTCCTTCAGAACCAATTCATTGCATTGTTTGGGCAAAGTTCCTTTTCAATCAACTTTTTGGACCTGAAGATGATGAAGACGTCTCTCCGGATGCAACGGACCCTGAAGCATTCGGTAATTCAGGGGAAGAAGCTGTCAAACTAGGAATGGTGTCTCCGCCGGAACCAAGCGTTCGAACTCGCACCTGGGCGCGTGCCATAGATTTTGATCCCATGAAGCTATTTGGAAAAATCTTTACTCAAGATATCGACTACTTGCTGAAGATGAAGAATTTGTGGACCAATCGTCGCCCGCCTACTCCGTTGGATTGGGACAAATTGGGGTTGGATTTGGAACAAGGGGACTGTCAAGTGTCAAGAATTCAAAATGAGCCTCAGCATGCAAGAGATCAGAGAATCTGGGATGTGAAAGAAAGCAAAGACATATTTGAATCCTCAGTTAAGGAATTGAGACAGCGTTATGGGACTGAGGCGAAGAATGGCTTGCATTTGATTTGGGACAAAAATGATGATGTAGCTATGGACTTTGTCACCGCGTGCTCAAACCTTCGTTGTCATATTTTTGGTATTGCTGAAGGAAGTCGATTCACTACTAAAGCCATGGCTGGAAATATTATTCCTGCGATTTCTTCGACTAATTCTACTGTTGCTGGCTTGATGTGTATGCTTGCAATGAAAGTTTTGAAAAAGGATTACGAAAACTGTAAAATTATTTACGTTTCACGTGGTCCCAATTTCAAAGGGGAGATATTTGTTACGGAGGCATTGAAGTCTCCGAATCCCAACTGTTATGTATGTTCAGAGAAAAGTCCTCAAATCTTATTAAACATTCGACTGGACAAGGTCACTGTTGGAAGATTCACAGAAAGCATTCTAAAGAATGAATTCGGCATGATACAACCAGATGTAGAAATTGATAACAATGAGAGAAACATCTTGGTGTCCAGTGAAGAAGGAGAAACTGATCTGAATGACCAGATGCTTCAAAATTTTGTAACTTATGGAACTCGTTTGTTTTGTGACGATTTTAAGCAATCATACAAAATCGTTTTGGTACTGGAGAAATTAGAAGTAGATGAAACAGATCGCGAAAGGGCTGATATACTCTATAAAATAACCCTTTACCCATCACCATTAAACCCCCAAAAGGAAACGGTCGTTGAAGAGGCATCTGAAAGCCAAGAAAATGATGTAGAGATGTTACCCTTTGATACAGAGAACGCTATTGCTGTCAACGAGAATTCGGAAAATTCGGATGCTTTCATTATTGATGATGTGGAGCCCACAACAATTATTGCCTCATCTTCCATGAAGCGGCGTGCACTTGATGTTGTCGAAATTATCGAGGAGATTCCTGCAACGAAGAAGCTCAGAGTGCAAGATCCTGTTCCGGTTCCAGTTCCAGACCAGTTTTTCGAGCTGATCGAACTTGATTAAATTAAGTACTTTACCCAGTAATATGCAGTGTAGTAGTATATTCATTTTTTATCAATGTATTATGGCTGTTGGTCAGTGCTGAGCCCGGTTCACAGTTTCCCTGAGCAAGAAAAAATCCACCGAATACAAAACGATTAAAAAGTAGATTGAAATCACGTCTCACAGACAGTGCACTGATGGGAGTCAAATCGGATCCGGGCCACTACTCCACAGTCTTATAACATTATATTATAGTACTAATCTAATTGCTGAACAAGTTTTTGTCATTGATTCTGCCACATTATAACATTAATCATTTGTATTAACTTTAAAGGAAAATAAAATTCATGAAAAGGTAAACCGTCAACCACTGACGATAGCTATTGCAAAATTAACGAACGTGCGTCAACTTCTAAAATGGACTAATTGGCAGTTGGCTGTTATGAACTGCTTTGCTAATGCTTGTAGTACACTCCAAACGAGCTTCAATATCATGTTTGAGGTAAAATTTGAGATTATGCCACTGTTTGGCATTGAATTCTTTTGAAAACCTTTTTTAAAGGTACCAGTTTCTGGGAGTGTTTGTTAAAGACTAGAATTTAGAATGTTGTTGCAATTTTTCATCATATATATGTACATTCCTTGCGGTTTTTCCATTCTCCTCAAAAACCACAAAAAACTATTACGTGTCAGTAAACAAGAGGACACAAATTGTCGACATAGAATGTCGCAACAACTGTTTATTACGCTTTGTCATATATCATCATGATTTGCAGTAGACAGGAAATCAACACGCGTTTATCTCGCTCCACTGGAACGATCTTGAGCTTGACGTTTTCTCATAGTATATTCGTTGATATTGGAAGTGACAGGTGACAAAGTACGATTTTCTTGGGGCTTGTTTGCTATGAATGTTACTGCATTCGACATGCTCCCTTGGGTAAAATAAGTAGTGTCGATTTCCATCAGAAGTAGTACAAGACTGGACATTCAGTTATTATTCCATAAAGCAAGCGTTTTCCATGCTTTAGCCTTAGACTTTATCACATTCAGTTATCGATGACATGGACAACATTTTCCGTTTCCGTTCTGATTGTCCAACGAGATTAGTGTTCGAAATTCTGCTGTAATGGCAAAAATCCTAGGATGTATGTGTTGACAATTCTCATCCGCTTGTCATTCTCATTCAATGTTCTTTACGACTGTTTTCTGCATCTATCTGATGTTATGAATCATAATCATAACTGATTGTCAGCTCTACAAGATTAAAATTACTATAGTAAACTTATTTTTTCCTGAGGGTTAATAATAAATATTCTAATGCCGCAGTCTATACTTGGGCCATATTATTTTTGTTGACTAAAAGAACTATAGTGAGACAGCGACAATTTGATAACAGTTTAGGACCAGGTACATCTCATTGTAACACGTGGGTGGGTCTTGTACACACATATCATTTAATGCACTACAAAGCACACACAAATGAGAAAGTGACAAAAGGTGCGAAATGACAAGAGGAGAAAATTCACCTGCGTTGGGCAATAGGCCATAAAGTTTCCTCAGTCTTGCCATTTGAGGAAGCTGTCACATACAATGTTTGTTTACATTTAAAGGCATACTTTTTTTTATGTTGTACTAGTCCTTTTTTAAATTAAGCAATTTGAAAAACAAACTTTGGTTTTTTAGCAGTACTAATTTTTTAATGACCCAGTTACAATAATTGCAATAACTATACGGGGGTGTACAGGGTGTACATTCTTATACGATACATATTATTTTAGTAAATGAAACTGTAATTTTTAGTTGAAGAAAAAAAACGTGAAAGGAGAGTGTAAAGGAGAGAGAAGTGTTTCATCGTCTTCTTGGCCATCGGATGCATTTGGCTGAGAAAGAGCATGAAATATGTGGGCAATAAAAAGAAATCAGAGCAGATTTTCGTGACATGAAATGGGTTTTGGGAGCCCCTGCCCTTTGATTAAGGGAGCTTCTGAGCTGATTGCACTATATGGTCAAAGTGGGACGCAAATAGGCCAGTAGCAGCCGAAGCAAAAGGAAAAGAAAAATTTAGTGTTTTTTCTCCAAAATTTTTCATTTTGACCAGTGTCGTAAATAACACTTCCCTTACATTGACTCAATCGCTTTGTTGCATTTTCCCTTTTGGGTTATTGGAACGAGAATTGGTTATTGGCGATTCCAACCATTTCGCTATTATCCTTATGGGATTTTATTGCGAATTTTGGGAATGCATTACATTGAGTAGACAGCTATAAAAAATGTGTTGCATCCCATTGAAATGCAGATGAAGTGAGAATAAACTAGACTTGTCAGTTTCAAAGAAGAATATTATTATATCATCATAATGCATACGGCGACTCTGTGCGTAATAATCTGATTCGCGTATGGATTTGGTACACTAAAGCTTCATGTTATTAAATCGGCGAAAGAAATGAAAATGAACATGAAGACGTGGATTTTTGAAAGGCATAAACTAAAATTACATCGTGCAAAATGTGCATCGGCAATAAATTCACAAGAAAGGGTAATTGGCAAATCTCCTCGCACGCTTTGCATTTGCATACAAACGACTTGTGCATTGTGCTTGGTTGTGCTTCGTTTTCCGTTGCTTGTAGCCAGTTCTTTCAACATTGACCTCTCAAAGGATTTATCGTGTGCCTTAATAGGGCGGAGGCGTCTCTGGAGTCCAATTAAAAATTCATGTTATGCCATCTTAAGTTAAACTCTGTTGTTTTTATATGGTCCAAAAATAGCCATATATTTTCACCAGAATCCACTCGCAGTTTACTATGCCCAAAATCTACTACTGATGAGATGATTTAAATACGCAAAATTTAATTTGAAGAATTTTTGAGATTTGGTTTAATTTACGGATACGGATAAAATGGTTTTTATTATGCATGTCTTCCCTCATTATTGCGTAACCTAATGTCAAAAGTGGAACTTCCTCTTCCTTCAAGCTATACAACAAAGATCTTTGTCGTTTTTCAGGCAGACGGTTCGTCGAAGGTAATGCGTAGGTGCAGTCTTCGTCTTCACTATACATTGCCCTTCTGCTTGTCGCAGAATAATAATTATTTAATAGGAACGGTAACCTCTCTAAAGCCATAAAAAGTACTGACTGAGAATTAATTGCACATGTATAGTTGTAAAAATACACAAACTGGGTACGACTGGGTGTTACTTAAAGTCACTTTCATGTTTCATCCTGAGATCGTGGTGGGATATCCGACGCAATGAAGAAACCTACAATTACTAGTTCTTCAGCCTAATGATTACATGATAGGAATTAGTAATAATTAACAATGTCACATTTCTTAACTAAGAATTTTACCTTTGTTGTCTGTACATAAATTAAAACTATTACGTATTGACTATGGAAGCTACACACGAATTTTATGTGTGGTGTACTTTTTTGGACACAGTATTAGTGTGCAGTGCAGTAACATTTTTCAGGTGTTATTCATTTGCCGAATGTATTTATTTTATTTCCGTGCATTTATGGGTTTGAATTATTCTAAGTTTAGTTAAGAAAGAAAACCAAACGGTACACAACAAGTACTCAAAAAACGCAAGTACTCTCTCGTCTCTCCTTCCTCTCCCAGTCCCAGTCTCAGTCTCAGTGCTGCTCATGGTATTATGTAATGGTATGATGATAATTCATTTCATATCAACGATACATTAAACGATGGAATCTTACAGCACGCACGACCCAGACCACCTCAAATTAATCTAACGTCATGTCATGTCTAGTCTTATAACATCAACACGATGGCTAATCTTCCAACTGTACGGAATCAAGATCTAGACGTAGACATCCACGAAAAATTACTCAATGAAATCTCGAATAACGAGTAACGTAACACGACGACCACTCGACCAAAATCAGATCTGTTTTGCATCTCTCTGTTTATAACTTCCAAAACATCAAGTCAATTATTAGAATAACTATAACAGTCATGTATACAAGTTATTCTCTACTTAAATACTCATTCTTGAACAACTTTGAAACTTAACTATAGGTTATTGGCTATTGGTCATAATTTTAGCTGCCTACAGGTCTTACGTCGAGGACGGTCAGGGATCACTCAGACCCTGTCACTCATTCACGAGATTCACGACAGTCACTGGAGTAAATTTACTACTGTTATAATATTCTTCTTTCATCAGATCTTTCATAAACATGAAGTCAGGGACAAATAAATCGGTGTTCGATGAGTTCTGAATGACTATCATTTATGCTTTATTTGTCTTTTTCATTGGTACAGCAATTGATGCAATTGTAAAGAACATTAATTTGCCGATTTATATTGACTTTTGGCAAGTTTCTGATAAGCGTTCTGTTTTTGTCCTCATTCTTACTTTAACCCTGTAATTTTGCAATGTGCAATTTGCGAATAACTGGCTACGACTGCCAATCCTCAATGCGGTTATTGACTCTTTCATTCATATAATATTCGACATTAAGACTCAAGAATGATAATGGTAATGGCTTTAAGTGTGATTGTGGTAGTGTGCTGCAGTAGAGGTTGCACTTAGTTTGTCATTCTGTGTAGTGTCAAATGTTTTTGAGATGATTACATCATCGTAAACGAAAAGTAGCATTTATGCAGTAATAATGAAACTTACGCCTGTGGGAGAACACTAGAAATTGCTACCTGGTGATGCTAATGTGTATTTTGCACCGTGATTGTCACTAAAACGGTGTCACCACCGCTAGCGCCATAGAAATCTGTTCTCACCAAAATTAGGAATGAGAGGAACTAACATTGGGACAATGCACTACTTCCCTGAACAACAAAACCATTTTAAATGGATTATATAATGGGGAAAAGGCGTAAGGGGCTTGGCTTGCATTTCTTAAGTATATAGGATTTTTTGACATGGTAATGTGACAAAGATAAGGTGAGTACCAGATAATACAGAGGCTGTACAGGTGGTAAATTGAGGTGAGGTTGAGGCTCAGTTCAGCCAGCATTGAATTAATTGCAAGTTGAATTGACTTGTGAGCTGAGACGGATAAAGGTAAAAAGGGCGCTGTAGGGACTTTTGCTTTTGGGACATCGGCACGTGCTATTTGTTTCCTTTTTGTCTGCTTTTGATACTGTCAGTGACAGTGGGACGAAATCGGGAGGACTTATTGCAACTGGATGGCTGTGACAGTCATTTGAGATCCCCTTTGTCTCAGTCTTATTAAATTACGTGAGGAAATGAAGGCCTCTCGACAACATGACGAATGTGGCGCATTTCCTCTTTTCTAACTCGAGAGACTGAGAAACTAATACCGTGGTTTGGTGTCGTGCTGTGCTACGTCCCACCACCACCAACACACCATTTCCGCTTTTTGTAGTTAAGGACCTCACGAAATACATGGTCTTTGGTTGGTAAGTTGGTATAAGTCAGGGTGACATGCTCTGTTTGCGTAAAGGGCGCGCGTGACACGTCACGCTGACACAAACTTCAGAATTGTTTGCGTTCCCTTATCGGATGTGATTTTTGCATCATTTTTGCGTAAATCTTCAAAAATTACAGGGTTAGGCATTTTTCCTACAAACTCTTGCCAAACTTACGTCCATACTTTAATGCTACAATAGCAGGATTGCAAAATCGGGCAAAGTCCCAAAAATACTTTGTCCCCTTGTCGTGTTTGACGTTTGACCCTTGTCTCCTGGTTTTAGACTCTTTTCTTCTGAAAGTGTTTTTATTAACTATTTTCCTGTCTTTTTCCGCGCTAAACCTGCTTATACAATCGCAACCGTGCAACTGAGCACCTGAGCAATCCTTCATTGCCTGCACTGCACTGGCTCTACAATGTATAATGACTATAATATTTCCAGTTTCACAATTGGTACATTTTTTACAGAGTGTTGTTTTAGCTGGGCCCACAGTGCCCTAAACCCTAAAGTTCTAGAAACAAAAGGAAAGGACCCTAATTATTAATTATATAAAGACAGACTTTAAAATCCTTACTAAAAGCCATAGAGGAAGGGTAGGATCGATGTCACTATATCAGAAAGACACCTAACAAATGTAGCTTTGATTTTTAAAACGAATATAATAACTGAAAGCATTTAGTAATATCGTTTACGATGCTTTAATGCAACATTCTATAGACTGATTTTTGTCACCGATCAAATATCGTCACTCAGGCACATTTCTTATGTATAGTAAATAATAATTTAATTATTCACGTCGAGTACTTTCGTCAACTTGACTTCCTTCAACAAAAGAAAAGGCGGTTTCTTCCTTGGCATTATTATATATTCCGGGTACCTCCATTCACGTCCATCGAACCTCCCTTTACCTGTCCTTCATTCTCAAGCCCTAATTATATATTGTTCAATGCAACAATCTCATTGACAGCAAGTAAATGAATGGTTATTGCCGTTTCCTTTTTAAAGTCACATGAATAAAAATAAAATATAGTAACTGTATACAAAAGAAATCAAAACATAATTAAAATCCCATAACATTCCCTCATATTACGCTGAACTGCGGTGTGAAGTGACAGGTTCTGAATTTTATTATTCTTGAGAATAGTACGTTGTCCTCTTGACTTTTGCTCTTGTAAGTTGTAACACCAAATGAATGAGCCGGTCAGACTGACTAGAGCATGTTGTACGCAAAGGAATAACAATGATCCCTTCACATTCTGAATTCTGACGCATTTTTACGACTTGAACTGTGACACGTTTGCCTATCACTGAAAGTGCATGTCTTTTAGCTACTATATGCTAAGAAAAACTGTCGTGGAAGTGGTCATGACCGACCGCAATCGTCCCGTCGTCGTCAACTCGCAATTTTCACGCGAAAAGAGTGAATTATAAACTCAATATATGTCGTTCATTTACGTATAGCTCTACACGTCATCACTGTATAGTATATGTAATATTAGACTACACGCAGGTCAATCTCTCTTTTGCCACGGTTGAATCAGTTCACTTTTCCTTTCTAAATCTGCTCCTCTTTTAAGGCAAGTTAGTAAAGTACAAATTTTCTGTACAATTGACCCAAAGTACCATTTTTAGTACAATGCAGTTGGCACAGGAATGTTTTATGCATTAATTATGTATTCATATAGATTTGGAACATCTCTCTCATCAAGACGTGATTCATGTGAGTTCAGCCATTAAATAATCAATATTGTTCATCTTTGCAGGCGATAATAACGACCAAGTTTTATCTCATCAGAACGTGTAAAATATTGTGCACAAGTACACAAGTGCTCGATTTTAGGTAGAATCTGGTCGCACTAATTATAAATCCCATGAGAATGAATGCAAATATGAATGCACCTTTCTTTTTCTTTTTCTTTCAGAATCAAAAAAGGTGGATCATAGAATGTGTGATGATTGCTGATTGCACGTAGGATTATTATGAGTGAACATTAAATAAGTTGTCTTCAACTTGGGTGATGTGAGCATTCTTTGCCGAGTTGGTCGACAAAGTCTCACCTCTGTCAGATTAAGTGTAATCAGAAGCACCACCGCCGCAATTACAACTGTGATGATAACACGAACCTAACAAGTCAGATAGTCTTCAGTCGTACATTACTGACATTTTTCTTACTTATATTATTGAATACAAGAAATTATATGAAATGAAACTGTTATTTGTAGCATACTCAGAAGAGAGGAACTTTTGTGTGAGAAGCAACACAAGGTCCGTCGACCACATTGACATCAAGGAATGTATAGAAAAAAAGAAAAAGAAATTGAAAGTCTACTCATTCTCATTTATGTAACTCAAAACAGAACGCACAGTAGTCAATTAGAGTTGTGTGCACTTTTTCTACTTGTGCAGTAGTTGTAGTTAATAATAATATAAAATTACTGAGGATTCACACTTCTGAGCTCAAAAAGAAGCTAAACGTGATTGACCAAGTGACTAGCCTAACCTGTTTAATGTGCTTTCCTGTTACTTCGTCTTCACTTCTTTCCCTACAAGATAACATTTTGCCTAGAAGCAAGCTTTGCACACGATGACGCAATAGCAGCAGTGGTAGAAAAGTTTCATCTCTCCCATACAAAAACATGAAAGGTTGATTTGTGACATGAAAAATAAATTGCATTCAACATTTACATTCCATTTTAAGTACACAATAAGTACTCCAACGACTCCAACCTAACGTTTCCCTTTAGGCCAAGTTGATAAAGATAAAAAAGTCTCATTCCAATTCCAAACTCATGAAAGAGTATTATAAAAAGGGTACTTTCGACATCCGGTCGCAGAACTTTCAGTGCTTACAAGATACAAGTCTAAAGTGTAATCTGTCGAAACAAAATAAGATTGATTCGACCTTGGGACAATTAAGATGCGATTTTGCTCGCTGTTTTTGGGCATTTTAAATGAGATTTGTATTACAATATTATAATGCAGCGTATAGATGTCAAAATGGCCTTATTTACTCAACCCTCAAGTGCGTCGGATGAGACAGTTAAATGTAAATTGTTCAGGTTCAGGTTCGCGACATGACTTTGTATTATAAAACCATGTAAAGTCACTGCATTGTCATTATTACATAATCTTGTTAATTCTCAAACGCACAATTTTTTTCATATAAGGTCTATTTTACAGTAAAGGTGGAAAAACGTAAAAGTGAATTGAAAAACTCGTTCAAACTGTCAAGATGACGTTTTTCACATGCCTTTTATAGAATGACTCAAATTGAGCTTCTTTTTTTGTGTTATACGCTAGCCAAAGTGCCATTCACATTCCCTCGGAGCGAATTATACACCTGCTTCTCACACAGACAGAAGACAATGAACGCATTTTTAACTTTGTTCTTGTTATAGTATGCATTGTATTAATAGATTCTTTATAACCATTACAACATATAGTCTTTAACGGTATGCTCGCCACTTTGCGTTCTTTTATTTACATCATTAAATCTTTGGTTTTTTTCATACGATGCGATGCAAAGAGAAAATGTCAAAAAATCCGCGTTGACATTTTCAAACTTGAAGTTATGAACATCCACAAAAAACGTTCAACGTATAGTATCATGAATCGTGATATCATTTACGATGGGAGTGCATTGTGCTAAAAATGTATGGAAATGACGCCTACGCAACTCGACTACTATAATAAATTGTATTGTTTCCTTTTTATACATTGTGTTTAAACAAAACGCATTTTAAGGCATTCTAAGTGAATGTGTACGTGGACGTTGTGGGTTCAACCCCGTCTTCTTACTTATAAAGTATTATCTTCACAATTTTTCAGGCAAAAGTATAATTCTCAATGACTCACTATTTTTGCAGATTTCAGCACGCAGGCACACTCACTTTGAGAGTTTACACGGCCTTTAAGGCTTAATTCTTCAGAAATTCATGCACTTTATAATCAACAACGTTTGACGAATGTACGACGAATGTAAATGACATAAACTGTTCAAGCTTTTCTGCCACGTTTTTGTCTACTTTGTGCATTTTGATTGCACTGCTACGGTGCTACCCCATGAAGGTCAAACCTAGTCAAGCAGATCACACAATCTCTCAAAAAACCTCATCCGTGTTATACGTTTTTGATTACGGATCTTGAAAGCTTTAAGAAACTCCATATCCATAAGAATGCTGGGATACGGTGGGGATATGGGATCAATGATAACTAAATCTAGTTTGTTCTGGTCCTGTCCCTGTCATTTAGAAGTATAGCTCAAACCGAAATTGTGGATTTGAAAACTTCGTAATTTTGAAAATTTTAAAACTTAAACTCCGTTGAGCGTATGTCAAAATTCATAAATATCTTTATTCTGTGGACATTATAGGAGGTTAAACTGCAGTCAAACTTAAAAACCTTTGCCGTCCTTACGTTCTTGTCTAGTTACCCTACGTCCCTCCCTAGTTATAAGAATGTCAATAAATTATTTATGATTTATGAAATTCCGCAAAATGAAATGGGTGCAACTTCTTTCAATCAAAGTTCACTTTGGAACAAGGTCTTGCAAAAAACAGACAGGGTTTAACAGGATGTTTTACCTTCATTATATTTTATTTACCTTCCCAACCTCTAATTGTCTGTCCTGTGTAGTTCCAGGAATACACCTCCCTTAGCTTCATCTTCATCAACTGGCATCTTTTTTATCATCATACTTCTTAATTAAAAATGCTCAATGAATGCTAAGGCCATATGCGAAAAACTGGTATGTCTACGTCAAAGCTCTAAGATTTTTAAGCTTGAGCTATCCGTAAAAGATACTATCAAATATAAAACAAGTTCATCCTATCCTGGTAACCTACATTTTTCCCATAGTTTATAAAAATAGTGCAGGATATGACACAGTAGCTTCTTCAAAATCTTACTGCGTTTTTGCTCTTACGTGAACTTTTTGTATAATCTTTCAATCAGTAACGTCATCATACCCTCCATGAAAAAGTTGGTAGAAAATCTACCTAGGCAATTTTAATAAAAGAAATCGAATAGATTAACATTTGTGTGAGTTGAGTTTGGTTTTTGCACGATTCAAGTCATGTAATAATGATATTACGGAATGGAAAGTTGTTAATTTTATAATGTACATTTCAATTATTAGGTATATCCGTTTCGATCAATCAGGATCAGAAGATCTCATCAGCATTTTTATCGTAGTATTACATTGTTATTGCACTTTTCTTAAGGATTTATAAATGAATGAAAAAGCAATCTCAGAAAAGTAATATGTGGTGAGGATTTGATGGAGATCCATTTTTAGAAATCTTGACGTTTCGTTTCGAGTTTATCATGACAATACATCTTACAATATTTGAGAAGAGCAAGCCAAACCGAGTGGTCGTCATCTCAAAAACGCATCTTGATATCTTGACATTTGTGTAGCGTATAGTATTCAAAGTAACACAAATGAAACTGGAAGTGATGGAAGGTGAAGTGAAGCTTTGTTTTTGCACATTGTGGCTTCTGCGTGGTCTGACAAGGTGCCAAAGTGCCAACACCGCCGACACACCGACACTGCTCTTCAAGCCAACAGTTTCAGCAGCCGAGCCGCATCAACATTCGTTGTTTGAAGCAAATCTCTCTCCTGTCTTGTTGTCGTGGCCGTAGCATTGCGATTGCATTGTACACTACGTCTCTTTGCTACCTTCTTTTGGCATGTTGGCATTGTTGTGAGTCGAAGCTTACTTTGCACCGCTCGACTTCGTCTCGCCTTTCAATGAACAATGTATGTACCTTTCGCACACAAGCCATAACCTCTACAGAAAATTGCACATTTTACTTGATACCTCCGTCGAGAAGTACCCAAAAAGACGTCTGATATCTTTTTGCATATAATGTCCCGAACAAGACTGATTTCCTTTTAGTATTTCTTCTGGCACACATCGCGGTGCAGCAGCCAGAAATAAGAAAAAACGTGGCAGTGGCAACGAAACATTGTCACCTTCAGAATTATACGGTTTAAGTGATTAGGCGAGCTGCGACAAAGGCATTTTATACATTTCTGAGAATTCAACGTGTATAAGAAAATAAAACAGCACAAAGCACGAGATGGAATCGCGGATTTTTGTCATTTTGGTAAGTACAGAAAATTTGCAAAAATAATGTTTACATAGTTAAATTTTAATTGTTAAAAAATACCGTACAAGTTTTGAGAGAACATTTTTTTTCAAAAGAGTCTTTTGGATAAAAAAAGAGACATTTTGTGAGATCTTAAAAAGACCATAAATGGAAGAAACATTCAAATGCTAAAAATATTCACAATTATGTTTCCTCAACGAAATGATTACATTAGCATACTATTCAAATGATCATAAGTGTAGATTGTCGCCATTTGTCAAATGAGTGATCCGTGGTCTCCGTGCCCTGGTCTGAAGGTTCCTTTGTGGATACGCAAAAAATAGTAATGTAACGTTGCGAAAAGCTAAGACCCTAGTCAATCGTTTTTGGTCTCAGTTGCACAAACATAGCAAATGCACACAAGCAGCGACGAAACCATGGAAGGGACATTGTGCCAAACCAAGCAAATCCCAGTCACAGTCATTAGACAAAGGCAAAACGAGGGAGTTTTTGGCCCAATGGCTTTTCTTCCATGTTCATACACAAGAAACGTTACTTCTTCCTTATACTTTTTATGTGTGACGTTTGCTTGCTTGCTCCGAAAGAAGATCTTTTCGGGTCCTTTTGCTCTTGAGAGATGTGCGTTTCTGGATTTTCTTTTGCACCCGTTTCGGACACAATTTGCTTGGCGAAGACGACCGTTCCTTTCGGACGACTTTGGATTTGGCAGTGTGTCAAAACCATGCGGCTAGTCGTTTCGGCCTTTTCTCTCTCCATCTCTACTTTTTCCGAAACTCAGTGTTCATTTTAAGTTTTGAACGATTTTTCGTTTCCTCGTGTGAGAAAAACACATTGGAATATTTTAAGAACTTTTTTTGTCACTCTAGTAGTTTGACCTCTTGTGAAAAATGAGATGTTTACTTTATACAAAAAGTTGTTTCTTTCAAAGAGTGGTTATTTGAACAAACATTTTCAATCTTCCCAGTGACAGGATTCAATGCCCATCAAACACACTCTGCAAAAAATGCATTGTGATGCAGTTTTTTTTATTTCGTTCTTTTTTTCTGATATACTTTTTGAGAATGGCAAAAGAATAAAGATGTAGGGCGAGCAGTGATTCTTGTCACGAAGACGACTTGCACTACTGCATTGTTTACTGGTGGTCACAAGTCGTGTCACAACTTTCGATTTCAAGAGCACCCCAAAAAGCTTTAACTTGTGTCTTGACTAGCCATTTCCACGCACACTCTTCCTTTCATCTTGAAGCACGTAGTGAACGTTTGACTTCTTATTCTTATCAACCATTTGAAGCAAGCAATGATATCTTCATTTATTGCTCATTCAACTTGCTTCAAATTCTTGTTAATTGCCCTTTGTCCTATGCACCTTGAAGATTTTCGAGGATTACGGGGTGAAAAAGAACTTTTATAACTTCATCTATCTCATAACTCAATACAAGATTTTTGCATTAAAACCTTCTTTAACCCCTTCTGACATTATCTCGAATAGTCATCTCATGGACGCTGTATTTCAGTGGAAAATAATCCTCACTTTTCTTGTTTAAGTGTTATGTTTTTTAACCTGATACACATTTAGAAACGGGCCAAGAAAGCGATGACATTCGTCACATAAAAAATGAAAAGTGGACGAAAAAATGGCCAATGATTACGACTGTTTGGGCTTGTACTGAGCTCATGTACATGTTCTACAGAGGAAAAATGCATTTTGTATTTCAACTCAGCGTGCATTTATTGCATAGCACGTTTAGATTACACTTTACATGCATAAATGAAATTTATTGGTGCGTATCCAGTGAGTACTTTGACCACGTGGACCAAAAGTGTAATTATAGGGTTCAAAAGTTTTTGTGCTAAATGCAACGTGCGACGACAACACAACAATGTAGATTTAGGCAATCTGCACCATTGCGTAATTTGTGGTTCCTACATGGGATTGAAATAAGGAAATTAACTGAGCAGTTAACCATGGATAAATTAAATGTGTGGGGAAATAGGGCAAAAAATGAGAATTTTTTGGTTATTGTGGTGGATGTACTTAAGATTTGGTGTTAAGATTCGAATGTTATAATGAATTGTAATGAAGTTATAATACTACACCATACTACGGGATACAAAATATAATACAGTAAAATGTAAAATTTTACACATTTTCTTAATTATTGTTCAATCCTTTGTAACAAACGTTCAAAGCATGGAACAAAAGTCCCATTCAGAATTTCAAGCGAATCATTCACTCGGTTTATTAACAGTTTTCATTTTTTTCGCAATTTGCTGGTTTCTACTTTTTATAGCCATTGACTAAACTGATTGAATGAAGCTGTCAAGTTGACATTGGTCTGTGTCGTCACCATTAATTTCAAACCTTTTGTTTCATATCACAAGACAATTGCTCACGTAACTGGCTCGTGTCCTTCAAAAGTTCACTTCATTTGACTGCGTGTGGTTGTACTGAAGCATTGACACTCTCTGTCCCGCCGTGCGAGAGAGACATTGTCAATTTTTGCAGTAAAGCTCGACACGTTTCCCTCCAACTTTACCCAACAGCAAACAATTTTTTCTTGTTTTGCATGCAGATCATTTTTACGTGAGACAGTGTCACAAACGCTATTAAGGCATTTTAAGTTAAATCACACATTGCATTTGGCAAAGTTGTATATATTACATAGCTAAGAAAGAGACGAAGAATTCCTTCGCCAACAACACACAAAGTTCAAGTAAATTGTCGAATGTTGGTATTCGGGCTGCGAAAGACGAAAAGCACACACTATCCATACAAAGTTCCTCCAGGAGTGCTGTTCTTGCTTCCTATTTCCTGTTTTTTCTTCAACTGTAGTGTCATTTCAATTGCCTTATTTTTCTTCCCGGTTATCCCATTCGCATTTTTATGCTGTGCCCCTGTGCATTGAAGTGTACAACGGCTAAAAAACACAGGAACGAACTTTACAGTCTAAAGAATGTCAAGAAAACTAAGTTTTGCACAGTTCTGCAACAAAAGATCCACAGCAAATAACGAACCCTTAAAACTTCTAAGACCTATGGCTATGCTATGTCCCATCATGACATGACTCACTGAAGCAATACTAGTTGGAAGGATATCCTTTCCCTTTCATTTGCATGTCGTGTTCTACCCCAAAATTGTAGAGGAAACTCGTGCAGCCTCGTCAAAGAACGTAGCAAAATACAAAACCTCCAAAAAACAACGAATTTAACTGCAGTTCTTTTATATGCTTATTATCTATTATTTTGGTGAAACACTGATTATCCTTGCACTTTACAGCTTAAGTTAAGGTCACTAAATAGTATACTCATTGCAAAGTTTGCACGCATTGAAACTAAATATTTTAAAAATAGCATTCATTTTATACATATAATTGTAAAAAAATCTTTCAAGTTATCTTTCAAGTTTAGTATCTTTCAAGTTAAGATGCAAAAATTTGCATTATGTGTTCGCTGGTACATACGCTCGCATGATTTCTTTTTGAATTTTGCAGTCCATTTCGCAAACAAAGTGAAAGAGAGCAAGTATTAGAATTAGAATGGAATGTGAAATGAACTCTAGTCTGTACAATTACAAAGCAGGTTGCAGTCTCTCTTAAGATTTTTTAAGCCTATTGTCCCTTACATTTTTCCTTCCTATTTTTATGCAAGATTTATTGAGGGTCATAATGGAATGACGTAATGAATAAGTCGTCAACAACGACACTTCATAATAATTATGAGTGCACCTGCTGAGAGTTCAAGTTTGCAAGAAGCAAGGGATCGCAAAGACTCTCCTTTTGTTTGTTGACTCTCGTCTCACTTTTATATGGGAAAGTGGTTTTTGAGATTTTGCTCTTATAAAAGAGGGAATAAGTATAATATGAGACTTTGCCTTTTGTTCCTTGGAGTGATTTACGACTTCCATTAGTAACAAGGGGCACAACGTTCAACGTTCCTTTTGCTCGTACGAATATAAACCACCACTGAAGCTTTCATCTCCATTAAAAAAGTGATAAAAGATGTACTTTTAATCGTCGAGGAAAAACTCGGGCGTAAGTTCACACAGGAGGAACACGTGTTACGCAAAATTACAGTGTTTCCGCTCAATTTTTATGAATAATGTTTTTATGAACTTTTTATTTGAGCACAATTTCCATTTTACATTACAATCGTATCTTATTGTCGTTCCTTCATTCATTCCACTATCATGAAATCATAACCGGCTTCTTATAATACTGATTTATATTGTATTTACTAATTAGAAACACTCATTAATTCCTTATTAGTACTTTCATGTTGAAGACACTGCAGTTCGCTTGCCTTCACAAGGAATTAAAGTATTACTACTTATAATTAAATTATACAAGTCCAAGTGCACAAACCTCATAACAATAAACAATAACAATGAGTCCAAACAACAACGAAGACGGCCGGCTTCGCTCGTGGTTGGTCGCACATGGGATTGAACGAGAAGCGCGTTTGTTTCCGGTCTGAACACGCAAGTCGCTATTAATTGCTAACACTAATTAAATCTCCATTATCTTTTCTCATGATAGTAGAAACGTTGTTTTGTTATTGTATAAGGTGAAAAAATGACAATGCCCTTTTGAGAAATCACTTCTTTCAATGTCCGCTAAATGGCAAAAGCGTCATTCAATGTTACAATTCATTGCCCCGTGCAAATTGAAACTTGAAATGTGTAGGCCGCGTGCCAATGTGCCAACAGCAATTCTATCAAGAATGCAGTTATAAATGACATGATGTAAAAGGCAAATGACAAAAGTTTTTGTGGTCCGCGGTGGCAGTGGTAATTTCAATAAACAGACAATCTGACTATGGCAATGGCATATTATCTTTGCTATTCTAATTCATGCAATTCTATTCAACAACGCAACAGGAAATTAATGCCAACAAAGTGAGCAAAGCAATGCAAATTGTGAACAATTATTGGCAACCAATGCGAATGCATTATTTGTTGCAGAGACATTAAAATCCTTTTTTTTGTAATTTCCCCAAGAATGCTTTTCTTGTTCATGTGTGTTGTGTTGTGTTAGCAATAGTGACACAATTGCTCTTTGGCTGGCGTGCCGTCGTTGTTGAGTTGGTGACTTTTTGCGCGTTTACGCACGATGACACGATGGTAGCATGATACGAGACGAGACACACAAACAGGCCGAAACAAACTTCACTTTGATTGTTATTTTGCAATATTTGCCACAATGGCAGCAGTTAAGAGTAAAGTGGACGTTTGATGAAACAGTGGCGAAGTCGGCAATTTGTTCGCACCCTATGTTAACATTTAGGTTCAACATCAGCAACAACAATAACACTTTTTGGTCATTTTTGCGACTCGTTCTGCACAGAAAGACAAAATAATTACACGTTACCGGTGGCTTGAGTTAAGCTTTGATGTCCTATTGGCATTGTAGTATTTACACTTATACTACGACTTGTATCCACAGCCGTTGTCTTTTCTTGTTGTCTCGTAATGAGAGTTCCTTTGTAATTATCTGGTGAGAAAAGTCAATTATCCAACTGTTGGCGTAACTCGCACTCAGCCTCTTCGCGTCTTTTTCTGATATGAGTTGAGTACTAGTAGTATAGAAAAAAGTTGGTGCTTTCTTCGAAATCCCTTGGATATAACGTGAGCACAAAGACCGGACCGGAATGACGGTAGAAGAGAAAGAAAGTAAGGAAGATGTTACACGCTGAAATGGGTAGAGAAATAGAAAAGAAGTCTGAAGAAACAAAAAGAATGAGAAAGGAATGACGCAACCACGTGACGATAATGTGTCTCTTTTCTCTTTCCAGCTAATCGGGTTGAGCGCCTGGACAACGGCGTACCCTCAAAAGGATCAAAATTCCATCACTCAGACTGCTGATCCAACCAAAGCCAAGATTATGAAGCAAATCAATAAAGTCAACGATGATGGTTCCTACACCTTCGGATATGAGGCTGACGATGGTTCTTTTAGGTAACTTTTCTCTGCACTTCTAAGTGATTCTTTCACATTCGTAAATGGTTTTTCAACGATAAGAAGTATTTTCTAGTAACTAGTGCTAATTTGATGCTAATTTCCAGAGTTGAAACCAGGAGTAAAGACGGAGTGGTGAAAGGCAAATATGGCTTCATTGATCCCAATGGTAATAATATGATATTACCTTTGTTACATTTTTTGGTAATGTAAATATTTATACTAAAAGCTTCACTGATACTTAATTAAATAGGAGAATTGAAAGTGACCGAATACACTGCTGGGGAAAAGGCACAAAACCCAGGACCAACTCAAACGTCGGATCAAAATACTGCAGCTCAGACTCCAAGTGCCAACAAGGTTTCAAGACCAGCGCCTGCAGCAGGTCCCTCCAGTCCAAAACCCGTTCCTGCACCAGAAGAAAAGACTAACAGTCAAAGTTATGAAGAAGAAGATTTTGATGTGGATGATGGAGCAAAAAAGTCTGAAATTACTGACGATGAAGACTTCCGCTCCATTGGCCAACACGCCCAGCAACAATATGCAAGACGCCAAGCTGAAATCGGACCAACTGTGAGTCCTGCTGGTGGACGTGGACAGCAATTTCCAGGAGTGCAAGGTCCATACTCCTTCCAAGGGCAAGCCCCAACTGGAGGTCCACAATTTGCTGGAGTAAATGGCGGAGCTGGTGCTGGTCCACGGTACGTTCCCAGCAACGGTCAATTTGATTATGATGGACAATTCCCAGGAGGATTCGGAGGACAACAATTCTCTGGCCAACCACAATTTGGTGGACAGTTCGGTGGTCCTCAGCAATTCTCCACTCCGGTTTTGAGGTCTCCTCAAATTCAAGGATTTGGTGGTCAGCCTCAATTTGATTCGTTGGGACAACAGCAGCAACCACAATTTGGACGCGGACAGTCTCCAACACCAACAGTCGGGGGAATCACAAGCGCACCACAAGATTTCAGTAGCATTGGTGGAGGATTTGATGATTCCCAACAGCAGCTATACAATGGACAGCAATTCCCTGGTTTTGTTCCAGGACGTGGTGGCGCTTTTGGTTCTGCAACTGACGGTTATACTCCTGGTTTACCTGGTGGAAGACAGTTTGCCGGCGCTGGTGCTCCACTCGGAGGTGGAAGACAATTTGCGGGTAGACCACAAGGTTCCGTTGGGGCTGATGGACAACGTTACGTTCCTAATTATGATTTGGATGGATTTTCAGAAGATGCGGATCAGGTAAAATCGAGTACATATTATACTATTTATTAAAGTCATTAATAATGACTCATTGTATGTAAAATGTCGATTCACCAGAACCTACCTGTTTATCAATATATCAAAGAATATAATAAATTATCATCAACATTTTAGGACGGCTTTGTTGACCCACTCCCAGGACAACGAGGAGGGGTCGGCACGGGTTCAGCTTTCCCAGTCGCAAAAGCACAGGCAGCTGAAAAGCAAGGTGTGATTAAGACACCTGGAGGATCACCGGTTGGAGGTGCTGATGATTATCGCCCGTCACCTTTAGGTCCACAAGGAGGTTTACAAGGAGGTCGTGTTCAACTAGGAGGTCCATCACCAACACCAGGCTCTATTCCATCCGGAATTCCACAATCTCAATTTAACGATGAGCAATTCAATCAAATTTATTCTCCACAATTCCAAGGAGGACGTCCAGATTTCCAGGGTTCTCCGCAATTTGGTGGTCGCCCCGACTTTCAAGGCGGAAGCCAACAGTTTGCCGGTGGAAGACCAGATTTCCAAGGGGGTCGCCCCGACTTTCAAGGCGGAAGCCCACAGTTTGCCGGTGGAAGACCAGACTTTCAAGGATTGAGACCAATTGATTTCTCCCAAGCACAGCAAGGAAACCCGCAATTTCAGGGTGGTCGGCCAGAATTTCAAGGAGGAAATCCCCAATTTCAAGGCGAGTTCCCGCAATTTCAACAAGGAGGTCGTCCACAATTTCAAGGAGGTTCCCCATTTGGACAAGACGACGGTCAGTTTCAAGGCGGTCCACAATTCTTGGGTCAGCAACCTTCCCCGTACGCGGGACAAGGCCAATTCGGAGGTCAACAGAACAGTGCTGGTCAGTTCCCTCAAGGATTCCAAGGTGGTATCCCTCAACAAGGTTTCAGCGGTGGATTCCCAGGCTCACAGCAACAATCTCTTCAGGGACAAGGCCAACAACAATTTTCCCCACAATTCTTAGGTCAAAGCCAAAATATCCCACCCCAGTATTTGCAAGGCGGCGGTAATCCTCAGTTCGGTGGTCAAGGTGGACTCCAAAGCGGAGGATTGCCATTTGAATTTAGTCCATTTGGTGGTGCTGGGGGATTCCCCGGCGGAGTTCAAGGCGGATTCCCTGGCGGTCCACAAGGATTCCAACAAGGAGCCGGCGGTGGTTTCCCAGGTGGTGCTTCACCACAAGGCGGAAGCAGCAGCGGTGGATTCCCAGGCTCACTATCACAACAGCAACTTCCTCAACAGTTTTTAACCAGTCAATCAGGTAGACCAGCACAATTTGGACCACAAGCAAAGGAAGCACAAAGTGAGGAAAACAAATCATAAATGAAGGTTTTAATATTATAATCTTAAGTACTTGAGTTGTTTTGACATATAGCTTTAAATGCTTCCATATAAGTTGTAATTAAGAAACTAAATAATCTTAACGATGCGAAAATGATTTAGTGTTAGGAAGTAAGATTCCGGAATTATCCACAATTTGAATTTACATTTCAAATCCCACGATAAAATTTCCTTTGATCTTCACATTTCACATTTTCTTAATTTAAACGTAACATCATTCTTGTCTCTCTTTAATATCCTTTTTGTGTATGAAGAATCTTGTCGTGGTGGTTAAGGAGTTACGCACGTGCAAATCTACAATTAAGTGCAGGTGGATTGTTGATCGAAATCTGTAACGTGAGTTATTATAATCAATGAGAACTCTTATCCTTCGTTCGAAAATGTCTTATGAGGAAGTTGGAAGCAAGCCAATTTACTGAATGAAGACGCAATAACGCGTACAATCAATCTTTTGATACTTGTACGTTGAGTCAGAAAATGCATTGTGTGCATCCGTGAGAGTGTTCACTTTGAAGTACGAATTTTGTTAGGTATACGTATATTTGATAATGTGTTCGTGTGCTGTAGACCGAATGAGTGAGTGAATGTTGAATCACTCGAGTGTGTACCTCGAGGTAATGTTGTGTGAAATGTATGTCAGATAAGTTTTTGTATGAACTGTAATTTTTTTAAAAAATACGTAAGTTACGGAAGAAAATAAACAATTTTAAAAAATATTGGAAACGATGACATATTTAATGAAAATTGCTCATAATATACTAACAGTTTATGATGCGAAATGCAATCCTGCCCTTACACAAAGCATTTTTAACAATAGTGACTTTTGACTTTAAACAAATGAAGAGTTTTGGTGACCTTGATTCCCCTACAAATCAAAAACTGTCACCGGAAAGATCGAAAGGGCAAAATTAGAAGTGGGTTGCCGAAGATGTGATGTAGTGGTAGGGTTATAGGATTGCAGCTTTTTTGTGACCCGTTGACTTGGCTTTCATGCAGACAGCATGCTGTGCGTCAAGACGTATAAAAATGCCCTTTGTTTATCACACTGCCAAGACTGTCAACCTGTCCAGTTGAATATAGTCATCATTTTTCACGCATTCCTATTCGTTTTTTTGTTCCACCCTGCGTCCTGCATTTCTTTAGTAATTCGACGATTGTTGCATTATTTGTTGACTTACTAAATAATTTGAAGGTTTAACTTACAGGTGATGATGATTATGAAAAAACAGGTTTTATAGCTTTTCAATTTCAAGAATACGGAGAAATGTTTTTCCAGAATCAAATGGAAATGAAATAATGGAATCCTCCATTGGCAGTTTTGTACGGAGAATTGTAATGGAAAGCGTGTAGTCAGCGCTACACATTTTCGCAAACGACATGTTTTTACAACTAACGTGCCCGATTTAGTGTTGTTTTCCACATCGGAAATTTTGGGTGCTTCTGTGGCTACAAGTAATGAACCGGAAAACAGAAATGGGACTTGGAAGTTGGAAGAGAAAAAAAAGTTTTTCTGTTTACACTATGACGTCTCGGAAAAAGCAGAAAGATCAGCTTCCCAACTCAAAAGGTTACTGAGTGACTTGGCGCGTCTCATCAAAAGTTGTGCCAATGGATTTTCCCACTTTTTCACGTCTCTCGAGTCACATGAAAATGTGGCGTTTTGCATTACGATAGTGTATTCGTTGTTGAGACTTCTCTCATACAAAGAAATGGGTGGAATTACCCAGGGAAGTAAATTAGGAAGAAAATGGCGGATAGGTCACTTTTCTTCCGCGTTGTAGTAAAGAGCCCAAGCCTTCTCAAGTATCAGAAAGAAAAGGACTTTTGACGCGAAAAGTTTCCTGAGTAAATATCCAAGACTTTTAGCCATTTTGGTCTCTCGCTTTTCTTCAGTTGTTCTTGTCACAAAAGACCGAGGTCATGAGGGTTTTTTTTACTTCCCGGTGACTCCGCAGAGAAAATGCTAGGAGGAAAAACATCAGTCATATATAAACACTGTGAATGTACCAAGTGAAGAAAACCACTTAAGGCAATTGACTTCAATTTTATTTTTTTGCCACAAAAGTTTCTCTGTCGTCACAATACAGTGATAGAAAGCGGACGTTGACACATCCTACTGAGAAAATTCTAGAGCTCTGTCTTCCATAACGTTCTATACATTCAATATAACTTCCGCGTGCAACTCCCCTTCTCTGCAACATCTTCCACTGTACCATTCCAGAAACTGGATATAACCCATCAGTCCTTTTCAACATGGGGAAATACAAGACAAAAACAAGGAACTGTGATCTGCCTACTTTCTCCAAAAAATCTCTTCGCGTTAAAAACAAAGGGAAAGAAAACCCAAAGAAAACTCACACGGGAAGGATGACTGGTCAAAGCCAAGGAATCGGGCAGGGTCGAAGCAACTTTCTTAATCCATCATTTCCTCTGCTGTTGTTGGTATATCTTAGAAACCTGGATGTCCAAATTCTCTCATAGGAAGTAAAAGGCCATTGCATTGCGGAACTTTGTGGCTTTGGAATTCGTGTTGGCGTAACTGCTTTTATAATATACATGAACTCTATTTTACAGGATACGTCCTTTTAATGCTTAGTATAAGACTTTGTACCTACTTCACAGCAAGCTATACTATCATCGTACTGCAATTTTCTTGTGGGTAGTTTAGAACTAAAGAGTACGTCCGATTCCTATTCTACCTGCTGGTTCCTACATGGAACACCATAGTCTTAGCCTGCAGCTTCAATACACGTAACATCCCACTCAGAGAAAATCTTTATCAAAACATTGTGCCGAGGGAAATAGAGCGGGTAGATTTAGCACGTAGTAATACTCTTGACTTTCACTATTCTAGCTCTTTTGTGCAGACTCCAGATTCAATTTGACTTCATGCTTTCTCTACCTGCGTGGACCATTGTGTTTCGAGGACAAGCCACAAAGTTGAACTCCAGCGGTTACGGCTTGTCCTCTTGTTAAAACCACAAAGGCCTCATCAATGAAAGCTTTTCATCTGACTTTAATTTTCAACTTAATGTCCGCACATGCCGTTGGTTACTGTTACTATTACAGAATGTTTCAAACTGCCGCTGTTCCAGCTTTGTGTGACTCTTTGGGTTCTGCACAAGTGGCTCGCATTCGCACAAGTATATAAATACTACAGCTGGTGTCCTCATGTACAGCATCAATACTTTGCTAATTAGCAAGTCAATGATTTCCGCGTTTTGATCACAGACAGACATAGTAGAATGGAGAATTCGGGGAACTTTTACATGTACCAAGTACCGTTTGTTCAACCTGTTTTTGCAACATAGATTTCCATGCCCTCCTTATACAATATGGAGAAAGCAAAGTACTCAGCTTCTCCATTCCGACTTCTGAATTACTAAATTCACGTGGGAGGAATCTCAAACGAAGGACGAACTCATATGATGTCCCAACAAAACAGCTGTCATGTCCTAGTTGATTGAAATCTGTGCCTGGAGCTGTACCAGTACACTTTCCATATGACAACCCATTATAATGCTTTCACCATCGCATCAAGTGCAGTCAGAAGTTCATCTTTCACTAAGAACTTCCATAGTTCATGCTCATATAAGTTCCAAAATGTTTGAATGAATTGGAAATTCGAAAGCTTTCATCTACTTTGATTGACACACGCTCGAAAGCATTTCCTCATTTCCTATTTCCCTTGAACTCATCTAGTCGTCAATTTAAGATTCTGCATAAGCCATAGCCCAAATGAGACGGCACGATCCGCCTCTTTCTCAAAGTTATACATTCCATTAAGTAATATTCACATATCACAAGGACCGCTTCTTTCTCTGTTCTCACAGTATATTCCCTAAAGGCATTATGGAGCTTTTTTGTATGGGATTTTGCAATGTCCTACTTGTTCAGACCAATAATAACATTAGGTAGTAACTTCCATGCATTTTTGGGAAACCGCAATGCAATTGCAATGCACAGTGCTTGCAATGGATTTTTGTACAGGAGCTCAGGATAGGAGGAGGACAGATAATGTATCTCTTCATGAGGAAAGCAGTTCACATTTTATGTTGAAAGTGTTGTCTCTCGCCTGCTTCGAAGTCTTTGAGCCTGGAGCGTCAGGACGTTTAAGCCATGTATCTTAAGTAACTCGATTACATCTGTTCTCCTTGGCACGATAGCATACATTCTTCCTCACGCAGTATTTTTCCCGGGTATCTTTCCGTTTTCGTTGAAAGATAGACGCACACGCTCTCGCAAATTTGATTTCACGTTTCCCTCCTTTGGCAAATTCACATTTACAGTCTCTGCCCATTTTGTTCCTTTTGAAAGAATACTATTAGAAGTCCTGCTACTGTTTATATATCATACTTGGTTGTTATCATCGGCCTTCACTTTTACAAGAAAAAGAGGACTTGCCTTCACACAACAACACAACAGAATTAATATTTGCTGACTAAAAGTCTTATTTTTCCAACGTGAGACGCAAACATGAGATTAGCCTGGAGATATAAAACGTAAAGACTTGGATGTAAAGACGTTTCGACGCCTCAGCTGCTGAGTGTGTTCCTATCAGATGTGCCCGCTGGGTGAGATATGACAATCACTTTTAGGCATCGAATGTGTACGAATATACTTCTCCTCGGTGTTACACCACTTCCTTACATTAAAGCCCTTTTCCTTTTAAAAGATCTGACGATTCCAACAACTTAAACCTCTCGAGAAGTGAATTGCATTACATTTTCCCTCGTATATTTTTGCACAAAAGGATAAGACGAAGGGGCTTTCGACAAGTGTGTCTTTTAGAAGGTGGAATGATATGGAGTGTTTGGACTTTCTTGAGCTGCTCTTCTTGTAAGTATCAAATTCACAATGTGGCATGGAATTGCATAGGCTTTGACAATGTGACTTGCTATTGAGAACTTTTAAAGCTTATCCTTCAGTACACATTCCTTTCCCTTGCACTGCCAAAAAACACTTGCCTACTTTTGTATGAAAGACAGAAGAGGCGGGTTGTTCTTTTTTTCAATCCTTATATAAAGTATAATACCGAGACGAGGAGGGTTCTAGGCACTTTTCACTTTAGAGTTGTACTATGCAATAGATAGCCTGTGCCAAAAGTCCGTAAGCTTTATACACAACTGGAACAGCTGCCCTCACAAATGTCGGCACAACTTGGCTTTCTCCACCCTGTCATCATCATCATCAACACTTTCACTACATTGCGTTCCGTACGGAACATCATTACACATTTCCGGCTCTTTGTGAACAGTCACAGAGTGCTTTAGCTTCACTCTCGTTTTCTATTGTAGGAAGACTCTCCCAGTAATCTTTTTGAATACCCCCATACCCCCTTTTTCCTATGCTTATATGCTACATGTTCTACTTTTCGCACATACCAATAACTATCTTCCTGGTTTAATAGCCTGCGGCTCGCTTATTTAGTAGTCTTTCTTGAGTAGAGGAACTTTTAAGACTACCGTACTTTCTAAACGCTCTAGCTCTAACGTTATCACTCTCATTTCATTTCAGAAAACCTAAAATCTTTCTCCCTGGAATTACAATTTACTACAAAAAGGACTCTGTACTTTCTGCGTCAAAGTGTTTGTAGTATTTAAAGTTTAATCAATGCGTAGCAGAATAGACAAGAGGGAAGTCAGATTGAATTTAATTCTGGAGTAAAAGTTTGCAAGCAGAAATAAACAGGCATGATGAAAACGTGGTTACGCTTATGAAGTGTCTTTATTTTTTACAACTTTGATTTAAAAATTTTCAAAGTACAATTTAATATGTCAAAATAAATAATGTACCATTTACTATAGTTTCATTAAAATATTGAATAGCAGTGACTTTAACAGTGAAAAAACTACCAATTCTTAAGCCAAATGGTTGCAGTGAGCTCAGTTCTCTGTGAAAAAGTCGACGTTCTCCGCGTCGGATGCGGAACGGGGCACTCCGAGACTGTTCCTTGAACAGAGTAGTTCTTTGCAAGATTTTGGAAGCAATCAAGAACAAAGTTGACACGAAAGTAACTGAACAAATGGCTATGATGGACATTGCAACAACGAAGTACTCCGGAAGCTTGTGCGAATATTGAAGTATCGCCCAGTTGACTAGAAGTACTAAGAAAAAGATGAGGACTTCGACAACTGGCCAAATGTATTGAGTGAGCTCTGTGTACCTTTTATGTAACACCAGTAATATTCTGTAGTGTCGGAAATGAGTGCTCCATTTGTTGTTGAGATTTGAACATTGACAACTGTAAAAAATGATTCATATACATTCAGAAACAAATTATTGTCATCCCGATTCGAATTAGTAGTTTAAAATGCAATACCAAAGGAATCTGAGGCATTCAATGAGTTCGAACAGATATTCCATCTGCGAGAACGCGTACCACATGATCAAGATGTCCATGTTTGCAAACAAAAATAATTCCAAAATGAAGAACCCCAACAAACAAATCTTGCTTTGTTGCCACTCTTCCGGCATCAATGAAAAGGGGTACTGCGGTAGATTTGGTTGAATAAGGAATTTACAAGGAAAAGCAATCCCAGACAAACAAACAGACTGGAAAAAGTAAGTGGTAGCGAACCTACATATTGGTTTCGTAATCCATGAACTTATTCGCTCACTCTGATGACTACGTGTGCTGGAAGATAACATTTGAGGAACTTGTTCAATTTGATTCTGAATATACATAAAACCGTTACTAATTAGTAACGTTATAACACTGAAATAACTCGCTAAAGAAAACGCAAGTATGAAACACAGATGCAGTACGAATTGAGACGAAATTGAGTACTGTGACCAAGTGACCGGAAGCTGATAAATCAGATTCATGAAGTAGGTCGTCCACATCACCGAGTAAACAATGCCCGGGACTATTCGCCATTTTGACCGTTTCGATTCTACGGTTAACGCACTAGATGAATTACGCTTGAAGGGAAGCAGACCAAATTTTGCTGCCAGATCGAATGTGAGTTGAACACAGCGTAAAGGGATGTCAATCGAATTAGAATTTCGAGATCGTGGTTGTGACATTTTATTTAACAGATTCTTCATGGAGACAAAAATGAAATTGTAAATGCCACAGTGCCACACTACAGCAGTAGTTGCAGGTTCAGAGTTTTGCCAAGGAGTGAAGAATCTTGAAGAATGAGAAACATGGTAATGGTACGCAATGCTCTTACTGATTACTGATCTCATGATTATAAGTCTACAGTCTACCAGTCTACATCAAATATTGGTGAAACTGTTAAAGTTTCAAAAAGTGATAGTGTCAGCGCGAACTGGTGAATTACAATCTGTCTAATGTCAATGTCAATGTCAAACTGATAATTGGCGGTCCAGCAGAATTGTTCTTAAATTGCTATTAAAGTAAAAGAAAATTAATCACCTTTCTATATGTATGCCGGGATAATTATTTTGGGTCGCCTGGATACTTACAATGTTTTGAAAGTACAGAGTAGGTAATTAACGGTTTGACATTTTGGTATCAAGCATATCAGACTGTCAGTTTCCACTACTTCTACTAATGCAATCAATTTGATAAAATCCCAATCGATTATATTCGCCATTTATTTCCATTTAATAGTTCCATATTGTATGCATTATTCCATCACTGTCCCTCACGGCAGTGGTACTGTCATTTTGACTTTGTTGAACTAGAATTCGAAGTACATAATTAAAATTATTATTACAGTACCAAGAAACCCGGCTTTTCCGGCCCTGTGTGAGGAAATGACTGAGAGAGAGTTGATTGTTTCAGTCAAATGATGACCTGCAGACTTGCAGCAGGCAGTCCACTCCACACATTTCTCACTTGATTTCTAGTACACTTCACACAGAATGTACTGTGCAGTTCACAGTACATTAGCATTCCAAAAAAGAAAGCATGTGGTCAGGAAAGGGACTCCAGAGGGAATGCTATGTTGCGCAAGCTATTGTACATTGTACAGGTTCATATTTGAAAAGTGGACAGATTGTGATTTTGTTCTTTGTTTCAGTTGACTATTGTATAACTGGATGCACAAAGGGTCGCGCGATGCGTTGCAAAACCAAAGAACACAACTTGTGTGTAAATATTTAATGTTTGATTTTCAAGTCAAATGCCGTCTGATCATAAACTATATTGCTTAATATAAAAACGTATGCAAGGTTAAAGCATAATTAGGTAACTTCGTGATCAATGATTTACTTCATTACTTCTCTGCTGTCGGTCCGGTTGTTCCGTGATTCTGTGAGTCTTTCAAGTAGTAGCGAGTAGTAGTGGCAAGTAGCAGCAGCGTAGCAATAGCAATAGCAAGTAACAAGGATTTTAAAATGTGTATTGGCGTTTGGCTTTCGGACTTTCGAGCTCGGATTCGGATGTCCGTTTGCAAATATTAAATTACTCAATACATATTATACAAAATATGTGACCGCAACATGTATTACTGACGACAGCACAACCTGGACAAAAATTATAAGTGAGATCTACAGGAAAGAATGTGAGCACGTTTAAAGGAAACTAGGACATATTGGTATTGGTTGGTTCGACCCTCCGGAAATGTGTCACGTCTGCTCCATAAAGTTGAACAGACTTTTTATCTAGCATGTCCGTAAAACAACGTTAGGACGTTAGGAGTTGCAGACAAGTCGACTAGTTGAGTATTACTACATTTAAGTACGTACGTCTTGTACTTGTACCCTCCGAGCATTATCTTTTCTGGACCTAACAGGAGAAATACGTCGTGTTACAATCTAACCGACTTTTAAGTCGTAAGGAACCGCCTGCCCGCCTGGTTGATTCCGGTCTCTTAGCTCTATCGTTCTCCAGAGGAGGAAAATGGCAAAGTCAGCCAGGCAAAGATTCGCAAGAGAAAAGAAAAGAAGAGAGAAAGAGAAAGCAAACAAAAAAATTTTGTGCATCAGCCAGACTTCAAGTATCGTGGGGTTCTTATACGAAACGGTATTCCTTGTGTGAGGAAGTGCCGCCGTCCCTCTAACAATGTATTACGTTTATGTGTGCTGTGTGGTATACTCTCAGCTTTTCTTTTTTCTGCCGTTCCCCCGGGGTTTATTTTGCAGTGAAGCAAGAGCCACAAGAACTGTTGGAGGTTTCACTCATATTTGTTTGCAAGCAGTGCAAAAATCGATGAGGATTTTTGCTCGACGGTCAACTTTTGTTTCGGAACGTGGTGTGTCTTTCGAGTTTCGAATTTTTTTTAGAGCTAAGCTGCTTTACTGGACATTGTGATAACATCAGTACAATGTGTTGTTATCAATGTCGGCCTGACGGGAAAACAAGTCGTGATAGATGGAATCAAGAAGCATTTCAAATTCCAGAGCAGCCTTTTCACAGATGTTTTTGAAATTTTTATAAAATGCTCGTGATGGCCTGTCCTGTAGTGTAGCAAAAATAACGGTATAGTGAGAAACGTGAAAATAGGGTTTGCTAAACAGGTTTACATTTATGATGTGTTAACACAGGATGTTTTTCACGTTTGTTGCTTTTTGAAAAATATCATCTCATTTTTAGGACGCTTGCAACGCACACAAAAACAAAAGTCGCAACCATGACTTCGAGTGTTCGGGTCCTAAGAACTCTTTCATTCGGCGATGGTGCTGCTGAAGTGCTGGACTATGCGAAAACTGGCATTTCAAGCCAACTGGAATCTGGCGTAAAGTTTTGTGATCACAAGGGAAACTATCGACTTTTCCCGTCCAACTTGTGTGATGTACTATTGCACAGTGAGAAAAAAATGTGTTGTGTCCCTATTCAACTAAATGAAGTGTCAATTCGGCTTTCAACGTGGCAACTAGTTTTTTTCACAGTAAAAAAAACAAGAGAAACGTTGTGCTTTTACACTGAGGAATGTAACCTCATAGAAAAGTGAGAAAAGTCTTTGTTTTGCGTTAGCTTTACTTCGTAGTAAGCTCAAAATATATGCAATCAACTGCGATTACAAAGCGATTAAAAGTTTCAAAGCCTAAGCTGTTCAATAGTTTTTTCAACTTATTTTCTCAATTTTATATAGAACAGTGGGAAAATACAATTTTTTCAGGTCAGGCTGCCAACAAAGTTTCTTCACAGCTTTACACATAAGACAAAGTTTTACATGAGCCAACTTTTGACATGTTTGATTGATTTAGTATAAACTCACGTTCGTGGCCAAAGTTCCGCCCATTGTGATGTGACTGTAAACTGGGCGTTTAACAGCTCACCTTTCTCCATCGTTTTTGGGTGCTTTTGCATGTTCCTCGTCTCTTACAGTGTCCCATTCACACAATTCTCAATTCTCATTTCCTCACGTCGTGTCGCGTCTCCTTTATTCTTTTTCTAGATATGCCAAATGCACAAATGTCCTCTTGAGTCAAAGACGCCACTCGCCTGCTTCTCAGTTCCATAGTATTAATACATTCCTTTTCTTTTCGCATTGCACAACTTTTGCAGAAAGGAGAAACTGAGAGAACATTCACTTCCGGGGAATAATACTTTTGTACTGCACATACTATTCGTTTTCCTCATACGTATGGAATGTAGTACACAAAAAACCCTGTGCAAATTTACTGCTAATGGACAGCCGTGCCTTCGTAACGAAGAAATATGATCTCAATTCATCAGAAAGAAAGGAGCCATCCTCCTCATAAAAACGAAGCAGGACGATCAAATCAGCCACATTATTATCAAAGCTCAGGAGCGAGTTGAAGAACGAGACGACCGTTGCATTTTCCCATCGTTATGACTCGAGACTTTTCCCTACTTTTTCTCTGGTAGAACAAGTTTGGCAAGACCTTATGAGCCTCAAAGAGTCTTTCTGAAGACAAGTTGAATGGCAGTACTTTTCTCGCTTGCGAAGGAATATGCGACAAGGAGACGAGCACGAAGACCATTTCTTTCTCCTTGGTTCAGTGCGAGTGCAAGGGTCGTCGTCTCATAACTTATTCGTCTACATATCGTTCATCTTACAGAATAGAGTGCATACACAATGAGAAACATGAGACCTCAAAACATATCTTGGAGAGGTGGTGCACTTGCAAAAAAAACCTCTGAAGGAGAATCTGCAACCAATGTTGTGTCCCTGCAATGAGGAGAAAAAAAACATAAAGTGTGCCTAGAAAATATCCAGAAATGAATGGGGGATAAAAATGCTACAAAAGCAAAAGCAGATAGGGCAAGTTGGTGAAAGCTGGAGTGCATATAACTGTCGCAGAGAAGAATCGGGCAAGGAGACGCGCACCACAGAGAAACGGAGAAAGTAAGAAAAAGCCTAGTCTTAGAAAAGGCACAGAAAGAAAGTGCCTGTGAGATAAACGCCCCAAATAAAAATGCAAGGGAGAAAGAGGAAGAAATTAATCAGACGGGAATAGGGGGAGTATTTGACATTTAATGGGTACATCAGAAAAGAGCACTGGAGAAAATTATGCTCTTCACGACTTGCTCTGCTCAGCCGCTCATTTCTTGATCTATGATCTCCTCTTTTGCATACAAAACAGCTCTTATAAACTGCACAGATTAAACAACTTGTAAGTACATTACGTACGTATCTACTTCCACTTCACAAGTTCCAATATGATTGTGTTCTAAAGAGTGCAGCGTCGACAACGGCTTCCCTTCCCAGGTTACTGTCTTACAAAGCATTATTATGCAAATGTCTTCCCAGGAAAAAAGACAGACGGGAGAAACTTTCGAAACACATGGAGCGAGGAAAAGTGTGTTAGACTTTACTGATTTCCTAGATTATTGACGCCAAGCGACTAATGCCTTTTGAATGACTAATGGCATTTTCAGGTACATTATATTGTGCACGACCGCAAGATGCGTCTATTTCATTCACCAAGGGCTATGCTAAAACCCATATCTCTCGTAAACCATGAAAGTTTTCACGTTCCGCAAGCCATTTTGTGGAAGTAAGTAATAAAACTGAGAGTCGTGTTCATATTTGAGTTTTTATTTGTCTTCTGCATTGCTGTTTGAAAGTCGTCGCTCCCAATGTTACAAAAGTAAAGATTTATTCTGTTGAGATCACACATGTCACGCCAACGTTCCGCAGCGAGGAGTTCAAAGTCCCACGACGACGGCAAACACAGCGACTACTGTGAGTCCACATATAATTTCGAACCGCATTCCTCCTTGATCTAAAACCCAATATTCAAAAAACATACATTAAACTCTCCTTAAAATTGTTAAACTCTTTTTGACTACAATCGTAAATCCTAAAGTTTATAACTGCACTTATTACAGTTTAAAAAGTTGTAATTTTCATATTTTATATTGTCGTAAAAGAAATGATGTGGTATACGTACGGTAAATCGTTGCTGCAGTATCGGCCGTTGAATCCGCTTTCGCATTGCTGTGAGTAATTTGATTTATTTTGTCGGTGAATAGGTACATAGCATGGAATCCAGTCGCGTCGTATCGATCATTGGATCTGAATGTGACCCGGAAGAATTTCCTTTCAGAGATCACTTTCAATGCACTGTCCTTCCCACATTTACGACTAAACTTGCGATCCACGGGTAAAAAATTGGAGAACTCCAAATAATCCGACTGCGTGGCTTCAGTACATCTACAAGTCATTAAAATAAAAATAACTGCATTGTTAGCCGATATTCATCACTGCTATAGGCTTGCTAACCACGTTGTTTTCCCTACGTTTTCCTAGTATGAAGTGTGCTATGATGTCATTTCCGAATTAGTTGATTCATACATGAAATTACGTTTTTAAAGTAAAGCACTAAAATAGTATCTTTAAAAATGGAACAACATTAAATGAGTGAAATTTTGTGGTGTATAATTAAGGTAAAAGGCTTTCACCGAAAAGTTTTTTTTGGGTGAGTTTACAAGCCTATTCTTGCGTAAAGAAAAGGATAGACAGAGAGAATCCATAGTCGTTACTTACGGTTGAACACCATCCACATGGAAATGTGTAAAGTACAGCTCCACATGCTCGTTCTCATCCCCGTGGAAAAAATAGTGGCACTCTGTGTCCCTCGGGTATAATCCTGGGTAATTTGGGCTGGTAAATGTCCCATTACTGACTTCCGAACTGTTATACACGAATGCACACGGGTAGTCCGGCAACTGATGACCGTTTTTGATCCCAGAATCTACAGTACCATATCAAACATTGCTATTCATGTTGGTTTTGATTTTGCATTAGAATTTCGGAAGTTCAAGTCAGTTGAGGTCATTCTAGCTACCTTCATAGATTTTTCCTTACTCTATGAGCTAACTACCTTTAACTTCAAAATGCAAGAATAACATTTATTTATACCTTCAACAAAGGCGTAGTTGGCGTAAAATCCCCGAACAAAAGGAGCGGACACGGACCCATTAAGTTCAATCGTGAGCCTGTGACCGCTCGACATAATGGGAGCGGGACTTCCAGACCCACAAAGATCAATTATCCGTTCCAGACGTCCTTGAATGTGGATGAATGCAGTGAGCGAGTCACCAGAACTGGAACACTTGCTGAAATTCAAAACATTACAATTTAATTTCAATTAACTTAATATATGCGTTGGACGTAGTAAGCATTGATCCAGTACGACTAAATGACGTGACCAATTTTCACAACAAGGGCTGTTCTTGTTTCATATCTTATTAACCCAATATCATTGGAGTGTGAACAACATGAAGTGAAGTGCTGCATGAAAAGTTGTAATTTTCTATTTATGACTGAAGAAAAAACAGAGTCGCAAAAACACTTCTCGTCTATGGTTCTTATTTCGTACATGGTGAAAAGGATAGTTCAATACTGGAAAGGAAGTCTGGAAGAGTTTGCAAAATTACACAGCTGTCAGTTGCAGAGGAATGTCATGTATTATGTAGCAAGCATTGGAATGAGTGCCCAAAGAAAAGAGCTAAAAATCAAGAAGTCTTGGACTAGAGACGATGTGAAGAGAGGGCAAAACCATTTTTGGTACTTCTGTGGTACTCCATTGCTAAATACACAGACTACGAAAAACTGGAGTGACGAGTTTGCTTGGAAATAAAAGATGGAGAAAAGAAATCGCGAGTGTTTTGCTCGTAGACTCCTTTCAGACAGCTCTTGTGTGCTTTCACTTGGTCTTTTTCTCTTTCTCCAGTGTCGTCTTCTTCTTTCTCCCTTCATTTCATATTTCATTTCATTTCACTTTTGCAGCTTCATTTCCGACACAATTCCTTGCTCTCTTCTCGCTACGAGCTGACAGCACTATGTTTATTAGACAGGGCCACATTTCATTATGTGGCTGTGGCCCATCCAAAAGCACACACAATTTTATGCTAAAATTTTCGACCGCGATTTCCCTTGTGACTTCCTATCCAAGGACCTGCCAGCATCCAGACACACGAGAAATAAATGAGTGTCACATCGTAATTATGAAGAGCTACCGGACGTGTTGAGGTTTCATTCTCCGCCTTTTTGCTATAAAGCAAAAATGCTTCCTCTTCCTGTGCTACGTACTGCGTACAGGACGACTTACAATCTCGCGTCCTCCATGTGTAGCTACCTCTTATGTAAACCCAACTTTATCCCACTTATATGGTTGTATAGTCCGTAGCAAATCCGGAATGGATTCATCCCACAAGCGGATTAAAATCACAACTCTTTGGTATGCTGCTTTCACTCAATGTTTCTGTTCCAAAGGAACCAGCGCAGCGTATGTCTATGTATAATTCGAAAAACATGGAAAGTTGCACACAAAGCACACACTTACCTTTTCCTGTCTTTGTTATTTCTGTCACCCACTGGATTTGCAGTCTTGTCCACGTAAATGGCATCAGGATGATATAGGTTGAAGTCTGTAAAGACAACTTGCACCCTTTGTTTTCCATGTCCAACAAAATCGTAGCGGCAGTAAGTTTTGGACGGGTAGTAATGCGGGTAGTTGGGAGAACTGAATGTTCCATTCAAACCCGAATCAGACGTGATCACTTGGTTACATTGTGGTACTGTGAGCACATGAGAGAAAACAGAAAGATATCGATTAAAATCACCGCTTCACTAGTTACCCTTTTACCCTAAACTAGATGGAAACGATAAGAACATTCCACGAGAAAAAAAGTTTGTTCTATAGTATGTTACAAGCGCCCGGGCCGCGTCATGATCTCCATGCATATGAGTTAGGAAGAAAATCGAGACGATGGCATGGCGGCGGGTTCACTTTGGTATTAAATCAGAGAGAAAGTCTCTGAAACCAAATGGGATTTGAGTAGACATGCCTGACATCCTTGGACTTTTCCATTTGGCAGTAAGCTCTCGTCCTTGGAAAAAGTCGGAATGCACGTTCCCGCTCTTGCGGACGTGTACACCCGGTTTGGCGGAAATAACAGGAGATAGTACAAAAACGTGTAAAAAGTGAGAGTACTATTGTGCCACATACAGTCGTAACACACGGTCTCTGCACGAAAGAGCCGCAGGCCGCTTGAATGGAATAGTACACATAATGTGGTGTACTGCAGAATGATGTAATGTAATGTAATGTAACACAAGTGAAGAAAGGATGAGTACACAAGACCCGGGTAATTCTGCCAGGTCTCTCCAGACTCGAGACGTTCCCTATTACTGCCACATGAAAAAGTTAGCGAGTGTCTCTAATTCTCCTATTGATTACCCCAACCATCACATCACGCCAGCTTTTCTCCTTTACGACTCAGGAAACACGCAAAAAAAACTTTGCAACTCTCATTCAGGACTTTACACGTATGCAACTACGAATTGAATGAGTTGAATGTTCCGGTTCCCGGTACGATTGTGACTTTGTGGGAAATGAACCCATTAGCTTCACATCCTTTACACTTTTTGTTCTGGTATTTTTCTCGTCTCTCTATTTCAGCGGAATTTTTCCGAGTAACATTTTAAAATAAAGATTACAGACTTTTTAAAATGTTGATTTCAGAAGTTAACGTTTTAAACTTTGTCGACACTTTAGGCTTTAAAAGTTTCCATTTTTGCTTTAATATAGTATGTTAATTAAAGTATGTAATGAGTTCAATTAGCTGTTTACGACAATTACAGTGCAATGAAACTATGGAACGCAAAGTATGTTTTCTGTTTTGATTAAATAATCAAGTTGTCAGGTGCGTTTGTTTCATGGAACGGTGACTTTCATTCCAAGTCCAATTAATAAGTAAGTTTTCTTTTGATCTGTATGGATAGGTTGGATACCTTTTGCACTTATCGAAAGTTAATGAAACCAAAATTAAATTTCAGGTTGGCGGCTCGGCTGGCGGTCTCGAATTGAGGGAGAAGTGAATGAAAGGAACTGAACAACTGAAGACTGTAGGACTGTACTATGTTTTCAAATCTCTGTGATTACTGTATTAATATATTATTAAAAACATCGTGCAGAATCCTACACACGCTCAAGTTTGAAGAATTCTTTCATGGATATGGCAATATGATCACTGTATGTGATGTGTCTAATAAACGGTTATACGGGTATACTCCATCTCGTTCGCCGAGATTCAAAGTGTTGCTTAACAATAATAATATAATGGATAATAAATAAGTTAATAGTAGATAGTAAAGCATGCAAGGAATTAGGTTTGTATGGTTTGTATAAGAGTTGATGTAATATTATAACTTATAACTGTGATACGATGAGCATTTCTTCAGAGACATAATATTAATTTAGAAAGACTCAATGATGAAACCCTTAGGGCACAAGTGGCGAAGACATAACGATCATCAACGTGAAGACTGAAGACGGAGTAGGTCGGAATTCCTTTGCATGCTGCCCAGCGGGTAAAGTCGTCATTTGTGCATGAGCTGATAACTCATGGCTAACTTTGTCGAGTCGACTTTTCCTCAGCAGATCCTTAACTAAGGAAAATGTGAAGAAGTGGAAATATTGTAGTGGAGCGTAAGTTGGAAGTAACTTGCTCATCCGCTCATCTCGTTTCCCAAGAAGTAAGTTAGAAGAGAAAGAAAAGGAGGCAAAATCTTGTGGTTACATGAAAAGCCAAGATGGAGATGGATGAGAGTTTTCCATTGCGGATTAAGAAGGACGCCCTTTGAAAATCTAATGATGGGCTTTGTGCAGTGTCGAAAAGACCCTTTCTCGCTTTCTCTTACTTTCGTACACAAGTTTCTTTCTCGCAGCCTGTCATATCACCACTGACTTGAGTCGGATTGAATATATTCTGCACAGTCAGCACATTTCGCATTCTCCATTGGCATTTCATTAGAACGCATCAACGAGAAAAAAAGTCTTTCATAAGAATCTCCTCAACTCAACTCACCATTACGATAAAGTGTGCAACGTACAAATTGTACTAGTATAGGAGGATTCTAAAGAATCTTTAATGCAGAAATTACAGCGTTACAGTTTCTTTCAGCAAAGTGGAACACTATTGAAAACTTCTTAAATCAGCTCACTACTAACTACTGAAATGATAATTAGACTATGCTACAAAACTACAAAACCACACTCACCCAAAGTGGAAGCTTGTGGTAAACCGTCCTGAGTTGCTGAGTCTGAAAATGACAAAGTGAATCACTTTAGTCCTTAGTTTTACAATATGAGAGCAATTTACATTCGACCTTATATCACAAGAGCAAGGCTAGCAATACAAAAGAATTGAAGCACTAATGCGTTCATATAGCCGCTTCATTAAAAATTGTTAGCAACCAATTTGTCCCTTAAAAGCCCCATTAATTTCTCAAGTTTTGAACGAGTTGTTTACACGCAACTATTGTTCTTGTCAAACTAATTTGAGTCATAAATTAATTTGATGTTCTATTTTGAAGTACTATTCTTTGCTCTTCTTCACGTAATAATTAATTGCTTCTGAACAATGAGACGAAACGCGATTAGTTGTTTGGAGAAGTTGAAGGGAAATTACTACACATCAAAAGAGAAGCGAACGAGTGAAACATTTTCATTTGTTGGTTTTTCCATTAAAAGGATAGATAATAGATTCCCATGAAAGACGATGAAGAAGCGTGTAAAAGAGAATTTTGGGTGTGGCTTACCCGGTGAACCCATTTGTTGATGTGAATGAGAATTGACTCGGACAGTCTCAAATGGATTGTCCAGTTGAACTTTCACAAAATGGAAGTTGGCTCGAAATCCTTCTCCCGGATAGTCTGAATTGGCGATGAATTCTATCTGCAAGTGTGGTCCACTTGATAGGATCTAATCGAAAGTCATAAAAATAATCCCCATGACGGGAGTCTTTAGTACAAGAAAGATCCTTTAGAGTTTAGACTATGGCTTTTGTGGCAGGGACGAAATGAAACACTCAAAGGATCAAAGGGGTTGAATCCCCTTTCTCTACCACCTTAAGCTTTTTTTCTACTTCAAACCTCAAAAGAAATTTGACGGGTTTCTCTCTTTCAGTACTAAATGGCTACAGGAAAAGGCTTTTGAAGTGGGAAAAATGTCATAGAACTCTATCTTAATAGCGTCAAAGGGTTTTGTGTGTTCTACTTACGCAATATGAGCTAATAAATTGAGACTTTTATTTGAAAAAACGAAAAGGTCGAAAGGTCATAACCGTAAACTGAAATGAGACAATTTGAGAACTTTCAAACCATTCTCAAAATAACTTTAATCATAATCTTACTTATTAGTAAACTAATCATTTCATTAGTTTAAAAAGTCATGATAGATTGTAGTCATCTTACTTCAACATCACGCACAGCGTTACAAATCAGTGAAATCACAGCAGAGTTGACATTCGGACCATCCAGAACTCGGATCACATCTGTTTTATTCAGGCAACTACAAGCAAATCAATTTGTAAAAACTTTAATAATTACAAGTAAGTAAAAGTGGGACTTAAATGGCATAAAAAATACCTGTAATGTCCAGTCTGTAAGGCAACATTCTGGAATACAATCTTGACTCGTTCATGTAAGCTGGAATAGACAACGTAAAATGTGTACATTAGTCATCAAGTTGTCCGAATTGACACTCCTGGCACACATGATTGACACCCATTCAATTCCAAAGTCTGGCCTATTGTCGCCCGCTAATAGGAATGAGCATTGATGCGTAAGTTGTCAAAGCCTCAGGACTTGGTATAATGTGAGACTTGTAGGCAAGAACTGAGTGAGTTTCTCATTGAGTTTTGTTCATGTCACGCGATATATAAAAGGGAGAATGTGCCTTTGCAGCAAATGAGAACGCAGAGATTAGGCGGGTTCAACTTCGTGAGTAAATTACACATTCACTCTATTGAGTGCACAGATGTCAACGAGTGTAAAGCGAGAAAAGCCACCACAGCCAACAGTCAAATTAGTGCAATTTATAGCCTGTCATTTTGTAAAGAAAAGGGTAAATGAGAGCTTAAAATGCCGGTCTGCACCCTTAATTCCACCTTGTCCTGGGCCATGGCTGAGGGAATTTTCTAGATAATTACAATTTTAAAACACCCACTTTTAAAACTGCACTACCTGCAAGCTGCATCTTGGAACATTAATACAACAAATTCGCCTGTGTTTAGCCATTTAGAGATCCATTAAAAACAACACAACCGGCCGTGGCATGCTATTAATAATTTTATGAAATGACAACCGTTAAGTCAGAGTGAAGAAAGGAATTCCTATTCATATGAGCGCATAACTTTCTGTACACGACTCTGTGGCGATTACGATGAACTGAACTTCAACCACTATAAACAGCATTTTATCATTCTACCCGTGGTCGAAAGGTGTGACACGTCCGCAAAGGTGCGACCATTAAGCTACCGAAATGGCTAATAGAGTCAAATTTGTTTGCTGGAATGTTGACACTGAAAACCTTGAGATTTCTTTAGAAAAGCACACCACAAAAGTCCGCGAGACGTGAAAATTCATGGAAGTTGAGCATTCAGAGCGCGTCAATAGGTTCCTTTTGTGTGCCTGTTCCACCACTTTCCCCGAGGAGTATTCAACTCTATTTAATCGTTATCAGGAGCGGAATAAATCATGCAAATGGCATCATTTCCTCCGGCCCTTCCCCGCTGGCATCAACATTGTCATCATTATCATAGACGAGTAATATCCAATAATGTTGAAGTGGTGAGAAAAGGAAAAGGCGCCCGGAACGACGACGGGGAGTGAACACACGTTGCATATTATTACGATGCTCAGACTCACCGTCGTCAGAACATGTCGACGTTTCTTCTCGCGAAAGCGGGTCTTGCAAGCTTTTCTTCTTCGCACGATGCTGCCGCAATGGCAAGCATTTTGTCGTGACAACTTTCGCCAAGTTTCCTGTGTGCTTCGTCGCTTTCACTTTTACATGCCATTGCAAGCGAAAGCGGCAGGCCTAACCGGTGCAATCTCACTTGAATATGATTTTGCATACAAATATGCATGTGCTCACTACGTTATGCTGGATTATATTTGTAGTTCACTTCACAGCGCACAATACAGAATATTATTATATTTGTAGATAAATACCTACGATCGTACCTTTACCCTTATCAACATAAGCTCAACATGGGTTTTACCATTGTACTAAAACATATAACCAAAAAGACGGTCAATTTGAAAAAGCTTTCAAAAGCCGGTGTGCTGCACAGCTACCTTGGGACTTGGAACTTGACAAGTTCCATTGGTTTCCATTGCTCCTTTCGTGAGCATTTCTATACGCTTTTCGCCTGACAGCGTCTTTTTGTTATAAGCAACAGCATATTAAAGCGTGGAAGTTTCATGCAAAACCCGTCGTCATGAATTTTCTCTCAAATTCTCGTTTCGTTCGCTGTGAAATGTGCCAAGTTATTCTACAGACTGCATTCTTCTTGAGGAAAGAACGCGAGGCACATGATGCCCATTTTGATTTATATCATTCCAACCAGTCTCAGGCGAGTTGGAATGAGCCTTTATTTCTCCTCAATGATGGCCTGAACAGACCAACTATTCCAATAGAAAACTAATAAGTACAATAAGATTGCTAGTAATAGCATTCTGCATCAATGTGCAAAGTACAGTAACAGCAGCACAAAAGAACCATTGTAAATGACAGGAATGGATGCTCTGGGCTAATCATGATGAATTCTCTTGTTCCCTATAATAGTTTTACTTGTATAGCATAACTTTCAAGGAAGTTTCATTCAAGGCTTTCATATATTGTGTAAAATGGAATTACGTAGATTGCTTTGATATTAAAGGGAGACGTGAAATGAGCAAGCAGCAAGGGAAGTAGCGATGAAAGTGGAAGATGGCTTATTGAAAACTCACTTGGCATGGAAATGATAGGCACATTTGATATTATGTGGGTACGTTGAAGGGTAGTATGGAGAGAAGAACCGTCCTTGGTTTGCCGTTGCGTTCGTACTGATGAATTGGAAGTCGCATTTGGTTCCCGGAATGAGCCGCCCATTCGTCTCGAACTGACCTGTCAAAACCAAGAGAGAGACAAGTTTCTCATAGCATTCAACGAACTGTTCACGTTCCGTTTCCTAAAATAGATTTCCTTCCTTGAGGTTAAGTAGTCACTTTGGAGCAAACCTATCACTACAGAGAAAATTGAATCGACCATTTGACATAGTAGCAGTTTTAGTTTCGGTTTCATTTCAATTACGTCAGCGTTGTAAAATTCGCTAACTGTGTAGAATGAAGCGAGTGGAAAAGCCACATTCGCTAGTCGTTCTGTGGAAGCCCGACCACATACACAAAGTAAATAAAAGGCAGTGGGACTAAAGCATGGCATTTTGGCATTACAATTTACTTGCATGTCAACTGTACTACTGTATAGTATAGTATGCTTTGGAGTTGGAGGTTAGACAAGGTTTTTCTGTATTCACTATGTATTTTGGTTACTCTTCTGACTCTTGAAATCGGGATGATTTGGGGTCAAACATCCTGTGTTCACTAGACTGAAGCTTGAGACGAGTTCGTCAAAAGGCTTAGGACAAGAATCCCGTCAGACGAAAAGCTCCAGGATTGAATGGCGATAGACAAGCTTCAAACTGGTAGGAAGGCTTTGTATAAGGAAAAAGCATTTCTCTCTCAGATCGAAAGGGAAAGGTCTTAAGAATGGAAGTGCACTGAAATATACACAAAGAGGAAAAGCGACTATGTAAGCACAATCCATTGGACTTACAGATAGAAGAGTCTAGAAAAATGCGCACCCAAACCACGACAAACATGTTCAGTTTTTTCCGTCTTACTTTTTGAGTCTTGCACGAGATGAAGACAAATTGGTCGCTTTCTGAGCTGTTTCTGTCTAAAGAACAAGGCAAATGATTTGTCACTCCTGACAAGCGGGTGAGTTGGCCATTTTTAAGAAGTGACACAAAATTTTCTTTGCCCTTTTCAACTTCATTCAAATCTAAAGCGTTGATAAACATTTTGTACTTTTTGGAAAAAGAATTTCTACTTTTATTATGATGCACCTTCGAAATTGAAAGTTTCTTCTACTTTCAATTTTCAATGTATAACAAAAAACACTTTGGCGTGAGCATATGGCAAAAATGTGTTCGAAAACTGCTCATCATTAATTCTGAAGCAAACATGGTGTCATCAACACACTAATGCAAATAAGGCAGAACGAGCAAGAAAATAAAGTTTTCTGTCTCTGCCAAAGTGAAAGTGGAATTCGTCGCGGGTCGTCTTCTTACTCGAGGATATGAATGGTTCGTAAAATACAGCACAGTGGCATTGTTGAGAAGAAAATTGATTTACAGAAAAAATTTCCATTTGCTCAACGGGGGATCCCAATCTTAGACTGAAACTTGGAACATTCTTATACAAAGAGAATGGGGGAAAGCTGAGCCAAGAAACTTATAGATTCCTATCCCATATTACATCAACAGGGTTTTTATAAGCGTCTTCTCTTGCTTACTAACGTGTTTGTTTGAATTTTATACGGTTCTAGCACCAACGGCGACCACTCCTTCCCCTCTCTTGCTCTCCTCAACACACAATGATGATACCGTCCGGAGGGCCCAGGGTTCCACGGACTCTTAACGAGATAGAAAATGCCCAAATCATGAGCTTGAGGTTGCTTTCTCTTGAAAAAAAATCAGCCTTTTGTCCGGAACGCATAAGACCGTTGGTCTCTAAAAGTAAAGCATACTTTGTTGCCGGACAACTGGCTCATTTTGTGCAACCACTGTGTAAACCATAAACTGCTTTTCCCAGAGTCGTCGCAAGTCTACCTGCCTCTAGTTTGACAGTAACGACTGTAAAAAAAGGCTCTAGTAAAACCTTAGGGCATGGAATTGTGTAGTTCATCCATTTGATCCCTGTTGGCCTACCAGCACAGAATTCCAAATGGGCTCATAATGGAAATGAAGTTTGCTTTATTCCGTGAGGTCAAGCACTGTCACGTCCTCGGAGAAATGCAAGCCATGCATCAACCGCTGTGCTGTCCATTGTGTACTTCATCCACATCATTTATAAACAGGAAACATCGGATGTTCCCCATCGCCTTTTCACAACACAAGCCTACCACCACGTGTTGTCAAAACTCGTTTTTTGAAACCTATCATCTTGGGAATAAAAAGATCTAGTCACCCCAACTCAACTATTATTGTCGACTACTATTATTTCTACTTCTAATAGAAAATTTCGATTTCTCTTTTCATGTGATCCTATAAGATGAGAATAGATGAGAAAAGACAGATAGAAAAGAACTTACTGGAGTTGAGAAAGCGAAAGTGACCTGCGAAGCCGAGTACAGCGGGTGATTGCACCGTTCGTTGTTGCGTTGAGTGAAATTGGATGATCAAGTGACGTGACGAACTATAAAAAGATTGATTGTTCGCTTGGCCACAAAGGAGTGTGTTCCATGGTGTCATCTCGTTTACACCTTCTTCGTTCAAATGGAGAAAGAGCTTCAAATAGTCTCCGGAGTAGCACCTGACAACAAAAATGGAAAAATCATGTGGTATTGCTATTATAGTATCAAGTATCGATTGATTCTTATAGTATTAAAAGTTTCAAAAAACGTTTCCATAATTCACAGCACATTGTCTTGTCCACTTTTCCTATTATAGAGAAAACTAAATTAGTAAAAGGTAGCGATTTTAGTATTCTACAAGTTAGTTTAGTAGGTCTTGACGCAAAATAATTTCAGCAACCGCAATTGTTGTTCTGGGTTTGCACAGTGAGAAATGGAGAAAATGGACCAAACGTCCCTGAGGGAACGAAAGAAAACATCACCGGAATAAGTGGCCAAATATTTTTCCACAGTTTCCTTTTGTCTACACCCAAGAGAAACATTTTTGCCACTCACACAAGCAAGCACAAGGAAAGAAAAAAGAGCAAACGTGAAATTCGAGTACTCTTGCATTTCTCTTCTTACAAAGCGACGAAAGTCCTTCTCCTACTACAACACGGAAAAAATGTTTTATTCGGGTCGTTTCTTTACTTTAGGCAAGTGTCGGTGTCACTTTTTTCCGGGAAGCCCAAAAATCCGCGAAAATACTCATTGAAAAACTCTCCATTTCCCAAAAGAATTCCATCGGCGTCGACTTTAACGAAAGTTGAAACTTTTCACTCGCTGAAAGTACTAATTGCACAGAAAAACTCATACCCTTTACAAAAGGAAAGAGAGGAAACAGAAAAAAGTGTATAATTTGCATTCCTAGTTTTATAAGTACAACCTCTGTGGAAAAAAGTTGAACACGAAACAGAAAGAGAGTAATATTAAGGAAATGAGGGCGAGAGGTGAAACTCTCTAGTCTCATTTGCAACGGAAAAACGGACGCATTCCTTAAAATATCCGGAACAGATTTTTCCACAAGGTTCAAAATGCAAATTCAACCTTTCGTGATTAAACACTCGGCTTAGCTCAGCGAACCGCAAAGATTTTTCTTACAGATACATACAACTTGTACGATATTTTTTGCACAAATAATGAAAATCTTAAGATTTTTTTCCGTCAAAGTTTTTCTTTGTAGTCTGGAATTTACACGACTATTCTTAGAACTAATCACTATTTCTCAGGTATATTGCCATTTGGGGAGTCTTCTTCTTGCTCCATTCCGAAAATAAAAAGGAAAAGAATCTCCTCCAGCAATAATGAGTTTCGGTAGGTAAAAATTTCATATCTTGCTTTATTAACACTCGAGGGATTCACCTGGATAATTGCGTGAGTTCAAGCCGTTATTGGAAACTGGAGACTGTGGCTGTCTCTTCTTTGCGTTGCAGGCAAGGAAATGTGAGAATCACAAAAGAAATCGAAATCCAACTCCAAATCATCTGGCTGGCACGAAGGAAATGATAATAAAAGAAATTGCGACTGTATCTGTAAGTCGAGTCAAAAAAGCAGTAATCATAATCATAATGTAACTGTAGTAGGTCGACAGAATATCTTTTTCTATGGTTGTGTCGACAAGTAAAAAGTGGAAATATGATACTTTTCTTTTATTCTGCATTCTGCGACATACACGAGCACGAGTATTATACACCGTCCTTTGAAGTATAATAGTGCGAATTTTTCATTATGACTTATCGACTCTTGCTATTTCAGAAGAAGACTTTCGTACATGTCGGAAATGATAATAGCAATGGAAATTGCAAACATTTGAATGCAATCGGAAAACAAGATAGCAAACAAAGCCAAAGCAAACGTATAATGAAAATCTCAGTGTTTATTTTGCCAAACTTAACGTTGGAGAAAATGAACATTCTGAATTTATAATTCTACACTATTACATAGAATATTACTAAATAAATTAGAAGAAGTTGACCTACTTACCCTGCACTGTTTGTGCTTGCTGGAAGTCGGACGGTGTCAAACTGCACTTGAACCAAAGTGCCTTTCGGAGCAATGAAAGAGTATAGGAGACATTTAATTCCACGTGGATATTCACCAGGATAATCTGGACTAGTAAATAAACCCCACTCTTTCCCGAAAGTGCCAGTGAACCGAACGCATTGACATCCTGGAAAGATACAGTAAAACAAATTGTTTTGAAACTTTTTGATCAAGGAGAAGCATTTGCATTGAAGATGAGAATGGTATGAACGTCCAGTTAAACTCGATCGAGCGACTGTGGTAAAAGTAAAAGTGTAACCAGGTTTTGTGAAAGATAAGGACAAGTCGAGAACAATGAACGAGATTGATAAAGAAGTGAAGAGGAGGAAAAGAAGCACTTCAATTTTGCTTTGTTGTCCCAGACTGCTTTGACGTGACGAGGCCGAGGCGTTTGAACGAATGTGCATAGATAGAGGTTCCTTTGCATGAATTATGCAAAGGGAAATGCCAAAGAGGGAATAGGTTACGGAGAATAACTGAGCGGAAAGATTGCACGACAAGGAGAGTGTCACACAAACACTTATCTGCGGAAATCATGCTTGCGTATTCGAATTGGAGGAAAAGTGCGTGGGCACAAGGATATGGTAGTGTCAATAGTGAAAAAAACCTCCGATTCTCTCCCATGATTTGCGAGATGTGAAACTCCTTTGGCGGAAGTGTCGAAAAACGATATGCCAAAATCTACTTTCTACTTTCCATATCCTCACTCCTCCATGGGGGAATGTGCAAAATACGATCCACGTGCAGTGCTTACTTTATTTCTGTGGGAAATGGAAATCTAACAAAGGGTCAAATCACAAAGGCTTATAAATCCTTTCAAAAATGTTTGATTTTGTTATACTGTATTAATATCAAACAATCGTAACAAATTGTGAGCTTTCTTCTTTCTAACTTTTCCTGTTTTATCAATGAGTTATGAAGCAAAATGTATAATTTATAACAGCCCCTTCCTTCTACGGTTTCATCCCATAGTTACTTGTAATGGACATATCACATACCCTTATGGTATTATAGTTGAAAATAAACTTTTGTGCTTTCCAGGCTTTGCTCAACTGGTCAATGCATATAGCATCAGTTGGTAGGTTTTTACTTCTATGTGCTGTGAATGTGATGGTCTGTATGAAATGTGATGATTAGATGAGTGTGCAAGTTGCAACTTGCTAACATCCCTAATAAATCTTCCGTTACTACACTAACACAACTTTTGTGACAAATAACCCGTGTGTTTTACCTTTCATTTCTCTCAGTTATGTGTCTCATTGGTCACTATAAATTAGTAATTTTAGCACGGCAATTTTGCAAAGTAATGTTCATTTTGAAAAAACACCATTATCAATGACAATCATTGTTAAAAATGGGTGATGATAGTATCGATTGTTAATTATTAGCGAAATTATGACCACGACATTTATTGTCATTTAACCCCAATTTGAACATACGCTAAACCTCATGTGGGACACATTGGTTATGTGGAAGCTAGAGAAAATCCGATGTTCAAAACGACACTGAATAGAGTCATAAAATACAATGTAGTGCCATCAAGTCGGATCGTCTTATGCTATTCCAACGATTTTCACTCCCAGGATCCGCGAAAGCCTCAGGTATCGGAGAGAACACGGTCATAAAGTGGGAGACAAAGCATTTAGTCCAACCCAACCCCACACATTGCCTTGTCGTGCTTAAAATGCCCTCACGACCCATTCTCCATTGAACGTGAGGGAATATACTGCAAAGAATCCGCAATCGGGAAATGTACGACTTTCCATTCTCCATCGGGATCTTGTCCCATTTGTATCAACAGATTGCTCAGATCTGCCAAACCGATTCCATACACATTTTCAACGGCGCCTTCAATAAACCTTTTTCCTCCTGTCTTCTGAAAGTTCTCTTTCGTTCTTCTTTTAAAGGGCCAAGAAAAAATATAACGCAAAGAAAATTCCTTCTTCAAAAAGCATCCAAAATGGATTTTAAAATGTCTCACTATGCTCAGCTTTGGAATGGAAAGCTGTAGGTCCCTTCAAGGCTTTAAGCCCACATATTGATTTTAACCATTTCTTTTTTCTCTTGTGGGCTTGACTTCACCTTGTCTTGGCGGCGTAATATGCACAATGGACTCAACAGCCTAAGACGCTAAGACAAATGAAGTTTGGGGTTTTGGCTCTGCCTTCTCCTGCTTTCCCTCTCTTGCGTGCGGGAAAGGAAAATGTAGTCGGACAGATTTATGTGCGATATCACCCAAATTTTCTCATGATCGGTTTGAGGTTGAGTTCCTTCGAGGAAAGTTAAAGAAGGCGATAATGCCTTGTAATTATTTTAATGGCTACGGATTTACATTCATCATGCTTTCCTTGTTCATGTTCATTCCACAAACATGATTTCAAAATTAAAGAGCCAAAGGACCGCTCACACTTTGTTTCCTTACTGGTTTGATTATGAAGCCATTTCTTACATGTAATTGTAAATAGACAGGGTACCTTGACAACTACAGTCAGTAGTTGTCAAGGTACCCTGGTAAATAGATATTAAAATCAATTTTTTTTTATAAAGTAAAGCTTTCTAGCCCTTGCCGGAGGTTGAGTTGAGACTTGAGACAAAGAAACACTGTCAAATCAGTTATTTATTATTTATTTGTTGATTTACCTGGATTTACTGCCTTTGTATCGAAAGACACTAAAAGAATGCAAAGTGAAAGCGTCAACCACAACATTGCGGCTCACTGCTGCATATGGGGAGCTTAGAAAGCTCCCAACATGCTACAAACAGTCAAAGATATGGATCATTTTTATTCCACAATTTAATGTTACGTTGATTCCAAGTCCAGAAATCTCAATTACAGTTTTAATATATACAATCAATCTTGTCGGATAAACAAGTTTGCATCCCTTGCATTCTTCTTAAATTGAACACACACACTGATTACATTCAGTATTTTAATTAATTAACAGTAAGAAGAAGAACGAAATCACTATTGTTAATATTATTCAACTAGAATTTCATTGTTGAAAGGAGCGTGAACAAGGTACAAGATTTTAGCTGATTGAGGGTAAGTTCAGGTTGTCACAATGAATCCAGACATGAAACCGGGCAGACGTCATCTGCCTTAAACCGTAATTGCAACTCGTCGTGACAGTCACTCTAGAAAGACTGGACTGAAGAGAAAGAGCGGTCCCTGCTTTTACTTAGAATTCGGCGACTTTCACTGCAAAGTTAAAGCTATCCCATGGACTTTTTCTATGTTCATGCGTACCATCGGGGCTGAATGAGTTGAGTTGTCGTTGTACTTGGTCTCTCGTCTCTCTGCATCCCTCTCGTCTCTTAAGGTGTAAAAAGTTAAGTTTGGGTTACGCTATGTCAAGTACTGTACATGTACTCTTTAGCTTCATTTCCAGCTCGTGTAGCACTCACGCCCTCTTCAAGAGAGAAAGCCATCTTTTCACTCGCCGTTCATACGTAACTTCCCGGAGAAAGTAAAAAGGGGCCGATGTAATGCACAATATTCAGATGAGTCCAACCAACTAACCAATCAAATATCGTATTGTGGAATTCAGAACATTGTAAAACGCCACTTTAAATGTGTTGGAAGTTCATGTTATTATTTGAATTGTTAAATCCAATTCCAGTTTAATACCCTTTTTAGTGCATATGGGGGCATATTTTACAATATTACAAAATATAATTTTTATGAATGGTATTTAATTTTATAATGGTATTTTTCTAAGTTTGAATGCAGAATAAGAAACATGTTACCTGACTGTCTAAATATATTAAAGGACTCATATGCATTATATTTGTATGGCACCTTGCACGATATGAAAAGAATGACGCGTGATATGTGAGATGTGAATGTGACACATGATGTGCACTCAAACAAACTGAAATGAAATGTGCACGAAGAATTCTAAATGACATCAACGCGTGATGACGATGACTCCATGACAGGTACAGAATTTCCCATATGCGGCACGATAATGGAAGATGGGACATTCCAGCTTCGACAACGATTTCGTTCAGTAGGAAAGCAAGAAACCAGGAATGGAATTAGAAATAGCATTCCATACTGTATTGGATCAATGTTCAAACACAATAGGAAGGTAAAATGAGTGCGTCTAATACAAGAAAATAAGAACGCACATACACCTTCTACAGTCAGTAGTTGGAATGCAACTAATGAATGAGAACATCTCATTGTTTGATATTAATGAAACTTCCATCAAGATTAAGACAATATTTAATAATCTTCTAAAGTATCATTTTATTTCATCAACTACAGTTTCACGAATTTGTGATTTTCAATTTGTGCTAGCAGAAATACGTAAAATATCACAACATTAGAATTCTTCAAAGTTTGGTGTGAATGTGAAATACACAGTGCACAGGAATTTAAAGTTATAGTGCACCAGTATGTAAAATTAGTATTTGTTTTGAGTTGAGTTGGTACAAACAAAGTCAATCGCTTGGATTTGTCAAAGTCACCGTGCCTGGACAAAGAGAAAGGATTTTCATAGTTCCAGATTTCCCAAGACTGAAGTGTTCGTCAGTTGCATCGTGTACTGAGGTGCGTCACAGCAGCGATGGCGACTAAGACGGTAGTAAATAGTTGTAGGCCATGTCTCAGCGTCCCTAAAGTATCAATCAGCGATTAGATTGAAGAGAAGAACAGAGTCCCAAGGTGTTTGCTCTTTCTCCCCACGTACACATCAGTTCTACTTACGTGCAATCGGAGAAGAGGTTGATCGGACATTTATGATGGTGAGTGGATCTGTCTTGTCTGTGAAGTGGAACGTGGCATGAAATCCCGTGGCGTCATATCGATTTCCTGATCTAAAAGTCACCCTGAAGAACTTCCGGTCTGACCTCACGAAAAAGCCACCTCCAGGGTCAATCTGCCCGCATTTGCGACGAAACTTCGGATCCACTGGCATAAAGTTGGAAAACTCCAAGTAGTCTGACTCTGACTCTTCCGAGCACCTGCGAAAAAAATGTTCAAATGAAATTGCTTTAAGAGTGCGTGTCAAAATTACTATTTTTCCTAACCCGTCAGTTCAGAGAATTGTGTAAGAATTACTAATCTGAAACCATCTTAAAAAGCATGCAGTAAATAGAATTCTGACTGCAAAGAATTCTGAGTTCTGAGAATAGACTGCGAGAATAAGCACCTAAGCTTCGCAACCTGATTGCATTTTTTGCAACTTTGCGCAAAAAGACAAATGTGCAAAAAATACGAAAAATCTGACAAAAGAACCAGTAGTTCTCCGGTCCCGTCAAAAACAGACCAGACAGGCATCTGGATTTGCTTTGCTGACAGTCGCATTTAGAAAGAATTTTACATACAAAGTGTACAAGTTTGTAACTTTAAGTTCTTTATCTCGTATATAAAGTAAACACGTCTACACGAGAGTTCGCAGGAAACATAGAATTTTGTGAAGTGAAAAACATGCAAAATGTTCCCAATTGCTTCGCCTTCCAACAACGACCCTTTGCGAATTTAATCTTTGTTACTAACTGAGTCCAATTTATCTCGATGAAAAAAAAAACTTTTCTTGTTCCAAGTCCTCTGCAGTCATTTTTCAGAAAGTGAAGGGAAGAGCATCACAGACTTACGTTGGCGAGTTGCTGCCGATGTTCAAATGATCAAAGTGCAACTCAACGTGCTCCCGTTCTTTCCCGTGAAAAAAGTAATGGCACTCTGTGCTGCGCGGGTAAAGACCTGGGTAATTGGGACTTATGATTGTCCCATTGTGTGATCTTGACGAGTTGTACAGAAAAGCGCACGGGTAGTTCAACAATTGTTCCCCACTTCGGATCGCCAAGTCTGAAATGTCACAATGATCAACAACACAGAAAATGGTCAGAAAATGTCAAACGCTCTGAAAACGACAAGCTGTCATTTTTATTAGATTTTACATTGGTTTTTCCTTTTTCTGTGTACATACATCGCAGCTGACCAAAAAGTAATGCTACTTAAAAGAGTATAAAGAAAATTTTTTGAAAGGGTCACCTTCAATGAAAAAGTAATGAGCGTAAAAACCCCGAACTTGTGGGGAACTCGAGATCCGAGCCCGGAATTCGACAGTCATTTTATGTCCGTTGGACAAAAGGTCCGGGGGCATGTCGCCTCCACAATGCTCTAAGATTTTTGTCTCCACTCCATGGATGAAGACAAAGGCTGACAGCGTGTCGGCACCGTCACAACTGAAAGAGAAACGAGCACATAGGCATTTTCACTTATACACGTCCCAAAAAGCCTCGCTTTTTTCTCACACGAGGACTTTTATAAAACTTTCACCCTTGGACCGGCTACAAGTTTTTTCCTGGTCCAGAGGCTTTCTGCCTAATTTCGCCCTTGACTTCATTTGCTACACGGACAAAAGTTGTGTTCAGCTCACACATATACACACGCTCGCTAACTTTCTCTTCTTTCCGTGACTTGTAATCTTTGCTAGTCCCGCAGTCTCCTAAAACCCTCAGGGAGAGGATTGGTCACCTCGTAGCTACTAGAAATGCCTCTTTATTTCGACAATTGGTACATTATCACTTCAATTACACAAGGCTGTTTCAACTATAAACAGCTAAAAAGAGTATTAAATTGATTCTGACTATATAACTCTTTGCTGTTCTTATCGCCTATCTCAACTCAACACTTCCGTTTTCCTTCCGCCATGTCAATCCTTGTCTTCACACTTTTATTCCAATAGTCTTTAGCACCAAAGATTCTTTTTTATTACCACTATACATGTATACATGCATTGTGTTTGCGTGTTGTTTCCTCTTTCTTCCGCTTGGAAACCGGATACGTCAGGTCTCAGTTTGCCATCGCTCTGTTATTTCCTGTGTTCGATCACTTGTGAATGAAAGCATGGTAAAAAAAACAACAAAAGCATAATACACAGCAAACAGCACACTCACTTCTTTTGGACTTCCTTTTCCTTGTCGTCGGAATCCATCACTTTGTCTTTATCATTGTCTGGGTACCAAACATTGAAATCGACGAAGGATATTTGCACCCTTTCCCTTCCATGGCCAATCAATTCGAAACGACAATGCGACTTCGGCACATAAGAATGCGGGTAGTTTGGCGACGAGATACTCCCGTTCCTTCCCATGTCGCTCAGAAACACTTGATTACACTGTGGAACTGGAAAGTGGAAACACAGAAAAAATGGTACATTCCATAAAAACGTCACAAATATACCAAATGGTTTCATATTGCGTTACGTTAGAGGCATTTCGCTGAGTATTTGTAAAAAAACGAGTTTTCTTTTTTTCAGTACGGGTTTATCAGGTTAGGAGCAGAAACACAAGAGACGTGAAGCATACAAGTGACTCTCAAGCGGGAAATGAAGCAGTGTCATGAAATAAAAAGTGACAAGACTACCCTTGTACCATAAAATAAATCGTAACACTAATGGGCTCTAAGCTTCGTCATAATGCGCGGCTAATGGACAAGGATGAGTCTAATTCCGGAAGCCAAAGATATTGATTCTTCTAAGTCAAGCTTTTGCTTGATATGACCCGACCTTTCATGGAATAACAACTTCAAGCCATTATGCGTTATATCAGACGAAAAGTCAAACAAGCGTTTAGGACTTTAGGAGTTTCGAAAACTTTAGAATAAATGCAGACACAAGATTCTTTACCTAACGTTGATGCTTGTGGCCGTCCGTCATGTCCACTGTTGAGCATTTCTATTCAATTTAATTAATAAATTGTATAATTCAGATCAATATTGATGATGACTTGATTACTTTTTGTATTAGGATTAGAACTAATAGTATAGGAGCAAAAACCAGCCAAAACGTCATTCATTCTTCCAAAACGGATATATACGTTTGAAACTAAAGAAGTTTGTAAGAAGAAGGGATTGAGAGAAAGACAAATAGAAAAAGTTACTCACCGATATGCTGGGCATATTGCTGATGCAGCAAATTAATTCTCATCTGATCAAATTGATTGTCTTGGAAGGCTTTGATGAAATAAAAGTTGGCTCGGAACCCATCACTTGGCAAGTCCGAGTTGGCAATGAACTCTACCTGCAGGTTTTGTCCGCTAGACTCAAGCTAAAACAATTCAAATAATTTAATTTAAGGATCATTACATAAGTACATTATAATTACATGCATAGATATGCACTATTAGACTACATTTTGTATGATACGACAGACCGAGTAGGTCAAATCAAAACTGGAAGACTGGAATTTAGAATCTGCAAGAGGAAAAATGTAAAAATAGCACAATTTCTGAAAAACAATTAATGACGCCTGCTTACTTCCAGATCTATTAAGTCATTGCAGATTAATGCAATCACAGGCGAGCGACTTGAGTTCCCGTCAACTACACGAATCATGTCCGTTTTGTTGAGGCAACTGTGAAATATGAGGGATACATATAATATTAGTAGTACTTTTTCGAAACAATCAAAACGATAAAGCATTCGTATATTATGTGATTAAAGAATAATCATTAATTGATATATTGGTATCTCACCTGTATTGTCCCCTTTGCAAGGCCACCTTTTCGAAAACCACTTTGATCCTTTCATCCTTACTGTAAAAAGAAGCAAAAATTGTTAAAATATCATGCAAGGGAGAAGTAATGACATTTTTCATTTTTTATTGGAACTTTAGTGTATATATTTAGGAATGTTCTTTCTTATCTTACCTAGCACGAAACTGATAGGTACACATAATATTGTGGGGGTACGTGGAAGGGTAGTGTGGCGAGAAGAAGCGACCCTGAACAGCTGTGTAATTCGTACTGAAAAACTGATAATCACATTTCGTGCCGGGAACCAATCTCCCAGTACTCTCAAACTGACCTGAAAGTTAAACAGAAGCAAACATTGGGATTACACATAGCATCAAATTCAACTGTAAGTATTCCACGTGGGACTTTCATTACAGATCACGCACACTGCTCTATTTTCTCCCTTATTTTCCGGCTACAAGTCAGTTGGCTTCGCTTTCAAACCTACCTTCCGCTGTTTTCTTCCTCCTGAGAGTCTGACACTGACGCTTTATGAATTTCGATCACGTCAAAAAAGAACATACGTACAGATAAGGTCGTTTTTTTTGGATGGCTGTTGTTCTTATACACGGACGTTTTGTTCCTTTTTTCGCACAGGGAGGCCTGGGACTGGGAATGGGACAGAGTAGAGTGCGTAGCACACTATAAAATTATGTTATCTGTGTATATTTACAACAAACTGAAATTGTCATTGAAGTTTTGTAGTCAAGATTTTGCGGTATTGAGAGAAAGTCAATGTCTCAGAAGGTAACAAGGCAAAAATGTAGTCCCATAGTCCCAGACTACACAATAAGCCACAAAAAGTAGCTGTGAATTATTCATATCTGAATTTCTCTTTAGTTTCCTCTGGGATCCACTTTTCTGTTTCCCTGTTTTCCCTTTAGACTGACACTGTGGGATTTCACTGAAAATTGCGAGCTAAAAGAGTTTATTCTCCATAGGAGACAAAGCGAAACATTTCCAGATGAGAGAATGTAACTACACTTCCAAGGAATGTAAGAATCCAAGGACATGAACCAGTCAGTTGCATTTTGCATGTAACAAGTTTCTAGTTTGTAACTAGCATGTTGACGTATTTTACGTTTCAGTGAAACAACACGATTTCGTATGCACATAGAATCTACTTTACATGCACACCTTGTGGTTTTTTGGGTCTACGAGTAGTCTACAACAAACTTTGTGTTTGGCACAAAGTGCTCTTTGGAAGAGTAAGAGTAAAAAGGTATACCGCACACACGACACAACAATCTATTCTACCGTGAAATGTTGCGGCTACCGAAAACCGAAAATGTGCATTGAGTGCGTGTGGAAGTGAAAAGTTTTCCGCGTGAAGGAATAAATATGGTTCTTTATTGCATATCGGCAAACATTTGATTAGCGTCTATGGGGCAACTTGGGTCTTTTCGAGACGACCTCAACAGCTCATTTAATTATCCCGTTTCCGACGTTTTGTGTGGTTCAAACCTCGTGATTTACTTTCACCGATTCTCTTCTACACGTATTCTCTGTTTTTTGTGCTTCGCATGCTATAAGCTATGGAAGGAATAGAGTAGTTAAGCTAGTTCCCTTATATCGTTCATGTAGAGGCAATTTGGTTTCCTCGTATACTTGATGAGGATTTTGTATATAAGAGGAGAAACGGTTCAGATGGCATACATCATGGTGTCACTGATGGCATGCCATTTTAAACGGTTGGTTTGCACAGTACCCGTTCCCATCTTTACAAAGAAAGTTTTCAAGCTTCCCTGCCTAGTATGCCGATGCTAAGTGAAGCCGAGAAACTCATCGTCGACTGACAGTAATCCGGCATCTGAAGGAGTTTCAAAAAACATCTTTCTCTTCTTCAGTCTGGGTTTTGGTATGGTCTACTAGTATGCTTAAGTTCTCTCCATTTATTGGCGGAAAAAGACAGGAGAAAACAGAGGGAGAAGTGAAGAGGAAAAAGTAGCGGTGGACGTAGTATTTTGAAGTACTTACTAGAATTGAGAAATCGGAATCGTGCACTAAAACCCAAGTTTTCTCCAGTGGTCGAGGCTGTGGGTGGCCGGACGGACGCAGAGTGGAACTGGATGATTAAATGTCTCGACGAACTGTAAAAAGATTGATTGTAGCTTTGACCGCAAACGAGGGAGTTCCAAGGCGTCCTCTCATTCACTCCGTCGTCTTCCAAGTGCAAAAATAACTTTAAGTAATCTCCACTGAAGCACCTGAGGAGAAAACGTAAAAGATCATCATCATATGTAGAAGTATGGACTTGAACGGTGTGTCGCTGTCGTGTCTACGTGAATGAGATCTCACAAGAATAAGGGTATCCAATTTAATAGAACGGGAAAGGGGTTTTAAAAAGAGAGAGGAAACTTTTTGCAAAGCCAGGCAGGACTTGGACAAAATCCCAAAAAATAATATTATGAGACCTTGGGCAGCTTTACGATCAGACACAGATACTAACTGTATGTAAGCTTCGCACAAATCCAATATTGGTTCACTTGTGGTTCTCCTGGTCCTTATTCCTTCTTGTGCAATCCAAATGAAATTCTAGCCAACTCAACGTTACGATTTCATTCGTTTCATTTTGAGAATGAGTTTTCAAGGATATGCTACTATATATGCTAAGGATTTAAAGATATGCCCCCTTATGTTTGGCTAAGGCTCAAAAAATGCTTGTTTTAAGTGCATCAGGTTAAGTGCATGAGTAAATCTTAGTTTGATCTGTGAGTTGGATATCATTTCGTCAAAATCAATATTTATTGTGCAGTTACACTCAGAGTTTCCTTGTCAGCTACAAATTTTGAGACTGGCGGACGAAGTGACTCGTGAATGCCATACAAATTACTAAAGGAGAAGGTCCACAAAGAAAACAGATAGGAACGTCTCAGTTTCAGTTCTCAGTCTAGTTTTCTAGTGAGTGCAAAGTCTTCTTGCATTTGTGCCAAAAAACTCACTCGTTTCTGAACAAACTGAAACCGTCCGTCCGTCTCAATTGGTCATGGGGACGAAAAGACGAGGGGTGAAGAACGCGAAAGGAAATGAGATTTGGCACATTTGGACACGCTTTAGCATTACGTACAGTACATTACGACATTTGCGAAAGAAAATTCAAAGTGAAATTTTACTTTATGTAACGTTCTCTAACCAGTTCCAGATATGGTCAATGGTCACAGATGTAAACGAAGGGCAAAAGAGACAAAAAATAGCATTATAAAGTAAAAGAAGATCGAATGGTTTCGTCCAATTTACTGTTACTCAGCTACGTTATTTTGTGATGAAGTAAGCAATGTTCGGAAAAGATATGATTTGGCTGAGGAATACAACACTGAAAAAAATTCAAAGACTTTAAGGAAGACTTTTGCTTTCGACAGCTTCATGCTTCAATGAAGAAGAAAACGGTTTCGAGGCAAAATCACGTTTGTCTGTCCGACAGCTGTGTTTTGAAAGTGGGAAAAGCGGAACAGGAAGAAAGAAACATGCTAAAAAGGCATTCATTCTTACCCAGTGGCTGAGTTGGTTGGCCCGGGCAGCCGAACACTGTCCATAATCACTTGCACGAGAGAGTCCTTCGGGGCTTGGAAAGAATACAAAAGACAGCGAATTCCAGCCGGGTAAATATGAGGGTAATCCGGACTCGTAAACACGCCCCACTCCTTTCCAAAAGTGCTCGTGAATCGAATGCATCTGCACCCTAAGAAAAGAAAAAGAAAAGTTGAAGACATGGACAACGCGGAAAATACCATTAAATTTGAACCGTCGTCGTTGTAATTTCCATGCTTACACTTTGGAAAGCATGTATTCATGGTTCATGGTTCCAGGATTTCCTAAAATCCAGTTTCGGTTCGTTCACATCACAATACGACGCGAAAGAAACGCATTTTGCTTTTATCGGCCAAGTTTTTGTTGGCTAGTTCCTTTGAGGTTATTGCAAGTTATATTCTTTTATAAAAGTCAAGTTTATACTAGCAACTCTATCAACCGAAAGCAATTTAATGGATTTTTTTCGGAAAGTACAGAGGCTGTTCAGTTGTCCTCATCCTCCCACCTGACAAGAAGGTAATTTAGAAGGTGTTCGCTGCACTGCAGTGCCTTTTCGCCTGACCATCTCACCGGAAATCACAAACGTTCCGAATCACATACGAAATATTCCTTTCCCCATTTTGATTGCAGTCATGCGACAAGGAAACCATCGATATAGGATTTTGGAGGCTTTATAAAGTTAAGAATTGCAAGCAGAAATGTGGGATAAAAATCGGAAAGACTCTAGGGCTCCATTACTACCCTGTAAAGGGACAACAGCGAGATAATCCAAAAGGGTTCCAGAGTGGCTCATTCCAGTAATAGTGAACCATTCAAGACCGTTGAAAGACAAGACAGCCACAAAGAAGTAATAAAAACCGTTTGGGTTCGGAGGACACTAAGAGAAAGTCCTTCTGCTCGGGTGACAGCTGCGGAGAAAATCGGATTAGAACATGAAGCAGCGAAAGGCAATGAAGACAAAGGAAGCAAAGAAGACTGTACTTGCATCAGATAAAAGTGGTTGAGACACCGACGACGAAAACGTCTCAAAGTCAAACCTTACAACCTTACTCTATGCCTTACACACTATCCAAAAAGTCACAGACGACCAAAACCTCTTTCTTTACTACTAACCTTTTTTATGGAAAGAAACAATTGTTCAATCCAGCAGCATCCAAAAAATGTTTCCTTTTAGTGCAATACATTAAATTATAATGTTTCTCTCTTAGTTCACACAGTCTAAAAGCGAGCATAGTCACACACGTGTAATAAGTTGACAAGTATTAAGGTTATATCGTACAGTGACAATACAGCTTTATGGTTTGAGAAACAAGGCTTTCAAAAAGAAAAAAAAGCTCATAAGAAATCCGAAATCTGTTCTGCTTAGATAAAAAAGAAAGTGAAACGCGGCAAGGAGAGAAACGATGTGAGACTAGTATTTGTGCGTTTAAGACGAAGAAGAAGCACCAAACAAAAAAGCTAGGGTGAAAGTATTACTCGTATTACAGCCGTGTTGTGCTAACATACATGAAACACAACATGTGGTGAAGGATTTCTTCCTTCTTTCGCAAAGAATCGTATAAGAAGCAAGGAAAAAAAGTTTATGAGTCTCTGTGTGCAGAGCACAGTGAGCCTTAAGGCTTCGGTAAGTAAAGCCCACGCCCTGTTAAAACCGGATCAAAAGGGGCTTAAGTCTTCCAGAGCGTCTTCTCCTGTCTTGAGACCTTCCGCTTCGTCTCCCTTGTCAAAGGTAAAAATGCTTGAGCAACTTCAGCTACCAACTTACAGAATCTACCTTCAAAAAATTTCAACCCGTCAAGCAAATTCAAGCAAAACGAGAAAAGAGAAAATTCCCTTACTTCAAAAATTTGTGTAATTGCTCCTCAGCTCACGTTCGAATAATATTTGGATTTCTCGGAAATTGAAAGATTTTACTTAAGTCTTCAATCGTTTCATGAATCCCAAAGCTGCTTCCGATGATCATGGAATTTCGCATGTACATTTTAATATAGTACATTCAAGACCTTATAAGGGCATCAAAAATGACGTTTTTA
>JABASF010000143.1:0-63321 GCA_019776145.1 Harlomillsia oculata | reverse complement strand
ACGCTATTTTGCAGGTGAAAAAAATTCATTTAAAGTTCTGTTTAACGCTGAAGCAAAGAGATTACACTTGAACATTTACACAGGTTATTTAGTAAATGTACTTGTACCGATTTACCTATACAATTAATATTAGACTTAATAGGTTCATTTTGTTATTGCGGTAGCTATTGCGTCAGTGTATTAACAACTTACAATACTAAATTCATGAACCATCATGTGGTATTGTTCAAATTAGAGGAATGTAGAGTGGACTTAAACGAATATTATTTTAGAAAAATTGATTATTAGTGTTACTACAAGAATTAAAATGTTAGTTTATTTGAGTTTATTTACCAAAAGATATGTTGCTTTATTTTGTATTTTATACTATTATTTTCACAAAAGCATACTTATCAAGACAGAAACAGTTTGGTCGAGTAAGAAGGCAGACGACGAAATAATGAAATAACATTTAGCACTATGACTTTTTGCATGCGAGAATCGTACAAGACAGGCAGGGGTGGTGAGTTGGTGAGTAGTTTGACAAAAACTGACAACTTTTACCAAAAATATTAATTATTGCTGTTTGTCAAATTATTTTTCATTTTCTTAATTAGAAGAAACTAAATACTATGAACGGAATGTGACTTATTGTGAGGAGATTACAAAAAAGAATTTTAAATCAGTGTACCACCAACCAGTTTTTGAGAATTAAAATTGTAATTTAATATCACAGAAATCCATGCTTCCGACAGTCAAGCCGAAAGGAAACTCTGGAATTCCAAAATGTCTCCATTTGTGTGCAGAAAGCACAAAATTCCTATAATCTCAAAAGTCATCCAGACCCAAGATTGTTAAGTCCAAAAAAAGGCTTGAAAACAACTCCTCTTCAATCCATGTCACACAATAAAATGACACTTTATTAAATTTGACAAGTACACCAATACAATTTAACTATGCAATTTGAATCCTCTCAGACGAGGAAAGTAATAAACTAATAATTATTGTGAGTGGACAAACACATTATATAGGTAATACTTTTTAGTGAATTTGACATGTGTTGTAATGTAAGCGGTACAAAAAGGATGGATTAAGCATTATTAATAGCCAAAATTGACGTTTTTGTCAAGATTAAAATTCAAAAGATATAAGAAACAATGAATTTAATGCTACGATACATTTAGACTTGTGTTAGGACGTTTTCTGCTCGTGATACTCACGTGCCCCAATAAATATGCAATTAGTGGTACATGAAACACGGATGATGAATCAGTGTCGTAATTTGTAATAAAAAAAATAGGGGCTTCGTGAACAAGCTCTGATTTCTCTCCAATTTAATGAATTTACGCTATATGAAAACTTTGTTGCTTCGTTGTTAAACTCCTGAAACGGGGTGAATTTTTTTGGATTCTCAGTGTTATACAAGCGATCAACATTCTGGAATAATGCATTTACTGTTATTGATTATTCAATGAATTAATCCATTATTGAAAAGTTGTGTAATTCATGTACAATTAATTTGAATCGTTATTATAAACTGTAATAAAGAAAGCAGTGAATATTCGCCTGTAGACAACGAGGAAGTTGCAAGTTACCCTCATAACAAAGCAATTAATTAAAAATAATAACTAAAAACTAATAGAAATAAAATGACACTGTAGCACTTTGATTGACATTAGTTTAAACAATGGTAAATTAAATAAATCAATACACCAGATGAATTTCAATTTTCAAGTGATTTGCATTTTATTTTCATTTAGCAAAATTGTACGTTCCTTCAAAATAATATGTATCATCATTTCATCATAATTCATAAATGTTCATAAATTCGTAGATTCGTACCCTTACCTCAGAACACCTGTCAGTTTTGGGCTTTGAGTTGTCATAATTGTCATTATTCACTTCCACTTTCACTTTCACCGTCATCCTCTCTCGTTCATATGTCTCAGTCTCAACGAACGAATTCCTCTTTTAAACAACTCTCAACGAATGTTTATTAGTATAAACGCTTTCATGGATTTGTATCCTTGTTCCTTGGATGGTTTACGCGGTGCCTATTTGCCTATACACTCCTGTCCTTGTGATTTTCGGTCAATAGTAATTAATAATATTCTTAACTTAGTAGTAATTTCGTTTGGTCTTACACAATCGCTTGTAATTGTAATACATATAAATTGTTATCCTTATTATTGCTGCTGTTGCTACCTTCCTTGCTATACCACAAAATGTTCCTTTTCTGGTTTTGATTCTTTGCCTGGGGACTGGAGAGGATGCGCTGGACGAAGGACGAAGGGCTGAGCTCGTTTCAGTTGTTTCTGGAGATCGAATGATGCGACTTTCCAATGGACCTGACAGTGACATAGCTTTCAACGTTAATAAATAAGAGCATTCGAAAATATATCTAGGAATGTTAATTGCACAATAATGTGAATGATATAAAAACCATGTTTTTTTCTTCGTCATTACAATGTTTTTAGAAGCATTAATTTGCAATTTATTAGCTTGTTCTACTGTTGGGTTAAATTTTGTCCTTTTCAAATTCAGTTAATTCATTCATAAATTCTCAACTCGCGTGCTATCGTGCTATGCATGTATATTGTACGTGCATTGGATGTGCAACATATAATGTGCTTGTATGTCACAAGAACACAAGCTTATTTTACATTTACTACGTAGCATTCGACTTGTCACCTTTTTCACCTACGGCAATTTCCATTTTTATACTTTCTTTTTACCTTGTACTTCAAAACTTCATTACCATTCAGTTCGAGTTGTTGAGTTGATTTACTTGTCTTTGTTCATATTATTCGTAATTGTAAACAATATTGACGCTTCACTCACGGTTTGGTTCATAGACGTTACATGAATTCGTATGTTGAATGCGTCGGCTGTGGCCGATTCGTGAAATTGGTTCTTGCCATTATTCTTTTGGGTAATTCATTTCGTCTTAGTATTTTGTTACTTTATAATTTCCTGTAGTAGTGGCTTGCTCTTTGCTATTAAATGACAACATGTTCATTTTAGGTTGTGAAATTGTCAATGCTCGCATGTGCACCTGATTTGACGCAAACCCAGGTAGAGAATTCTTTCTCCTGGGACACCTATTCCTTGGACGATGATCGAATTATTGGTGGAGAAAGGTGTAGTAGCACAAGCTCTTCATTTATTCCGGTTAATTATCAAGTATCCCTTCAAACTAAAGAAGAAAGGCACTTTTGTGGAGGGACTATAATTGCGCCTCAGTTCATCCTTACTGCAGCACACTGTGTCAGAGGGTAAGTTACTTTCTTATTTTTGACGCATTCATTTTGTACAGTATTGTACATTTGTGCATTATGATTTTTTTGCATTAAGTTCTACATTCTAACGTAACATTAATACATTGTTTCGTTTGAAATTCTGTTTAGTTCCTCGCCAAACAGTCTTATGGTAGTTTTTGGAATCCAATCAATTGGTTCAAGTAATGATTTCAGCGGTGTTAAAAGGGAAGTCGTAGAAATTGATATTCACAGATTGTACAGCAGTCAAACCTCCGTAAATTCGGAATCCAATCAATTGGTTCAAGTAATGATTTCAGCGGTGTTAAAAGGGAAGTCGTAGAAATTGATATTCACAGATTGTACAGCAGTCAAACCTCCGTAAATGATGTGGCAATTCTCAAAGTAAGCGCAGATTTAGTATCATTTTATAAATTGTTTGGACTTTCGCTATTAGTCGCATTCTCTCGAGTCTGTTTAAATATAAAAATTGATATATCGTTCATCTGAATAAAGCTCAAGGACCCTATTAAGTACGGATTTACTGCTCAACCCGCATTGCTTCCTGAAGAAAACGAAGAGGTTAAGAATGGGGCCAAGTTATTAGTTAGTGGATGGGGAACAACGGCCGAAGGGGGTTTTCTGTCAGAATGGTTGATGTGCGTTTCCGTTCCGTATGTGAGTGATTCGGAATGCAAACGTTCGTACGGAAACAAAATTACCGATAGTATGATCTGTGCTGGAGAAGTTGATGGCGGCAAAGATTCCTGTCAAGTATGCAAAAAATGATAATGCAATACAATTTGAATGCTTCTTTCTTTAAGTAACCAGCCTATTTAATGTTTAATTCACAGGGGGATTCTGGTGGTCCAATGGTAGAAGTGAATGAACAAGGAAAGCCCGTGGTCGTAGGAATCGTTTCTTGGGGTAAAGGTTGTGCGCGTCCAGGTTATCCTGGCGTTTACACACAAGTGTCATATTTTATAAAATTTATCAATGAACTAATCAATAAATGAATTTCACAATATCTATTTTTTAACTCGACACGGCATAGCCCGTAAAGCGCTTTGAAATTCGTTTTTTTCCGTTGCATTGTCGCCAGCATAAATGTCAAGAGGAAAGGTTGATTGAAAGGTTTGCGCGTCCAGGTTATCCTGGCGTTTACACACAAGTGTCATATTTTATAAAATTTATCAATGAACTAATCAATAAATGAATTTCAACTATAATCAAATAATCAAGACTCTTCGCTATGAGTTTCTATGAAATCGTTTGCATAAGAAAAGTTGTTCACGGTTCACAGCATGATTATTTATTTGAATAAAGTTAAGCTCTTCTTAGCTAGAACTTCTAGGATGAGAATGGGAGCTATGTCCTGTATTGTTTGGACTTCTATTCTTAGTATTTTTTAGCTATATTTTCACTGTCGTCGTGTCAAGACAAAGACACACACAAAGGGAAGATTTTCCCGACGACGCCGAGCAATATAACCTTTCAATCAACCTTTCCTCTTGACATTTATGCTGGCGACAATGCAACGGAAAAAAACGAATTTCAAAGCGCTTTACGGGCTATGCCGTGTCGAGTTAAAAAATAGATATTGTGAAAGGATTAACCCTCTATTTAGGTAGAGTATGGTGCTTTCTTTACGGAAAGGCATTTTTGGAGGCTGTTCTTATTCTTTCATTTGCATTTCACCACACTTTTAAGAAGAACCTGAATCATAAACGAATTGCTTGACGGTTTGACAACATGATTCCTGGAAAGCTATTGCTGGTGGCGTTTCTCGCGGGTAAGATGCTTAATCAATCAAAAAACAGCCTATTTGAATCATTTTCATTCGTAATATTTATTAAATCGATATTTAAGTAATTCATTTGGCATTTTTGTAGGTTTCCCGGATGTATCGTACTGTGGTTTACCTCGATTACCTGATTCAGTTGCAAAGAAACCTGAATTTGCTTCAGTGGGACATGCTGAAGATGACCGGATTGTAGGGGGTGTCGAAGCAAAACAATGTGATTACTCATTCCAGGTTTCGATTCAACGGAAATCCAGTACGGGCTCAACATCTTCTCACATGTGCGGTGGAGCTATACTTGATTCACGAAATGTAATCACAGCCGGTCACTGTTGTGCTAGGCGTAATGCATCAACGTTGATTGTCGAATCGCGAGTTCATGTAATTAGCAAAAACCGACCTACTGGAATTCGTTCTGAAGTCATCGAAGTGAGGACGCATGAAAACTACGACTCCAGCACCGTGGAAAATGATATTTGTACCCTTAAGGTAAGGGGTTATAATTACATTAAAAGTTTACTATGTATATTTAATTTAAACATGCTTATTACTAAGTAAGAGTAGTCATTTGATGACTTAATGAAAGATGACTTTTGGCGTAATTCTTTTATTAGTTGGCCAAGCCGTTAGTTTTCGATGAATGTCAATCTGCTATCGCGTTGCCCCCACAATTTCACGAACCTCCACCTTCTACTATGTTTCTTGTAAGTGGCTGGGGAACAACGTCTGAAGGTAAGATTGTTTGGTTATATATTTGACAATTTGAACTAGGGACTAATGAAATAAACTGTAATGCTAAATAATCTTATACTTTTTCATTGTAGGAGGCAGCGTCTCCAATACACTTCAGGTTGTTGGTGTACCCTATGTTGACGATCAGAAATGTGACGACGACTACGGTTCCGGTGCTGTTTACAGTACCATGTTGTGCGCTGGTTATCCAGAAGGTATGGTTTATGGCTACAAAATACAAATTAATGCTTATAAAACTATAAAACATTATATCTAGCACTCAATTTGTAAAGATTAATGCAAGTTTTTGGCTATTATAGGAGGAAAGGATTCATGTCAAGGAGATTCGGGAGGACCAATGTTTATGGAGATTCCTAATCGTGGTCGTGTCTTGGCTGGGATTGTATCATGGGGTTATGGCTGTGCTCGTCCAGGCTACCCGGGAGTTTATACTCAGGTTTCCCACTTTACAAAGTGGATAACTAAGAGTGGTATTGACGCAATTATCGTGGACTTATCTGATGACGAAGTTTCTCCTTAACGTCACACATTTCCATACTTCCATTCTTATTTGTATTAATTCATTAATTCATTTTCATGTCATAGTTCATAAATTGTAGCAGTTTTATCAAATTATTGTAAATCATTGACAAGGATGTTCGTATTTGTTTAGGCCGATTTTCATGTTCCGACTTTATTAGAATGAAAAATATCAAACTTTCATTTTACATTTTATTCTACAATGTAAGCGCCTCCATTCTTAAGTAATTTCTCAATCTTACCTTTTCCAATACGATTTTGTGCAGGATTTTAACCGAATTTCCAATAAACAGTTAATTCAATATTATTTTTATTGACTAATGAAATAAAAGTAAAGCATACAAGAAAAATCCTTTGTTCACATTTTCATGAACGTTTATTATTGTTTATACTCTCAATCACAATTTTTGAACCAAGCAGCTACATCTCGTGAGTAGATTCTGACCGCTTAAGCGGTCAATACCATTTGTAACCATCTGCCGCAGTTCTCTTTATTTGTACGAGATCATCTGGCTAATGTGAAAATTGACAGGTCCAATTAATATTAAACCATGTTTACTTCTTATTTTACCTCTTTGAAATTATAAAATCAAACGTGAACAAGTGTACTTCTGTTCACTCGTGTCTTTTCGCCCGAAAGAACCGAATTCCAAGTTATTCGGATCAATAAATTATTTGCTAGTTTGTTAATGTGCCATTGAAACGTCGCTCCAAGTTTCGGAAAAGGTGTGGTCAATTTTGGACTTGTATACAATCTTTTACAGTTTATTAATTTTTTTCCCTTTAATTTAGTTCTCGAATGTTTTATTAATTTAATTTATAGATCACCCTTTTTCACCAACGGACCTTTTAGCTTTCAGAAAATAACTTGACCGGCGAGGTTCCTTTTCCTTGACTCCTTGACATATTAATCGTTTACGGGAACATGGCAGATCGTAAAGCAGAACTGGAACGGAAACGTGCTAAATTAAATGCACTTCGTGAAGAAAAAGAAAGGAAAAAGAAGGAGAAAGAACAGAAAAAGGTAATTTTGTTACGTTGATTTTGAACGTCGGTCGGTGGAAACCGTGTGTTGTCAATAATTAAATATTAGTATGAAACATTTCGATATAGTTTATAGTTCCAAGTTCCAATATATGTTCCATATTTCATATTTGCTGGTGATCCAGAGAAAGTACTATTAGGAGGTGTGCAATAATAATGAATAATGGAATTAATGAAGGTTGATTATCAAATTATCATTAACACTAACACATTATTAGTAGTAAAAGGAATACTAGTGCCAAATGCAAACGCTTAGAAAACCGCAAATCTATAATTCGGTTGCGAATTTGTATTAAAGTTTCCGGTTTCGGTGAAATTGAAGTTTATTGGCGCATTTTGCTTCTTCATTGTCATCTAATCATTTTTCAGGTGTACTACTGTGCTTTTAGAATGCAATGCAAATTAACTAATCATAAGATTGTCATCATGATAAGTGGCAATAATGATAAGTAAATTGTAATGGATAATGGAAAAACATCGGTGGAATTTAATGGTTTTGACAGGCTTGTAAAACAGCATCGTACATGTATAGAAATAAGGGTATCTCCAGAATGAATGTCCACAATTCATTGACTGGTTAGCTATTAGCTAACAATTTAAATAATTTGAGTCTTCATTCTCATTAAAAAATAAGTTGGTCTCTGGTTCGTTGCTTTCGAATCATTTTGAGACTGTGCTGATGCTCACCGAAGCGCCTAATTTGTCTACCGAACAATTTTGGAAACCTCATCATATGTAATTGGCGTGACTGAGAATTCTAAAGTTACACAAGAGCATAGTGTTGGAATTTTTTGCAATACAGCAAGGTAGCAACGTAACGTAACACAGCATTGACATTGACAATGAGAATTTGAGAATAAGGGGAAGGAACGCTTTTTTTCTCTCTTTGTCAGTAGAGTTAGCGTTGGTCACAGTCACTGAGCGCACGCAGCAGAGGTATTACGATTTCCTTTAGTTTCAGTACTGCCCCATTCCAGTCAATTGTTGCAATAAACATGAGATGATGAAAGGAAGGAAAGCATATGAAAGGCCAAAAGTGATGTGGTGCTTTGCCAGTAGTCTCTGAGGAGAATCGTGCGTTTAAAGAGTTCAAGGCTTCACAAATTACTTTTCATGCGTGATTCTCAAAGTTGGTAGTTGGTAGTCAGTCGTTCTCAGTCAGTAAATGTAAACGTACCACAACAGTATTTATTGTTCTAAAAGTGGAATTTGCTTCAGTTTTAAATACAAACTTGAAAGTGTCGTTAGCTAGTTAAGTTTACACGTAAAGGTGAACCGTGAAAGATAAAGAACAAGGTGAATAATGTGATATGTTAACGTAACATTTCAATTGTTCGTTTACGTGCTCATGAATTCATTTCAAATGAATTGGCAACGTTTTACATTACCTTTATCGAGGAAACTATAATATAATACAGTCATTTTTAGTGAAAATAGTTACGGTCAATTAAAGTAACATTAACCAAGTGTACTATATTACTATAATATTAGTATGCAATTTTTCTGCAATTTTGATTAATCATACAAAACGTTGAGCCATGATCAGGGAGTGCAACTGTGCAACTAAAAGTAAAACCCAAAAGTAAAAATGATCCCTGGGTCACGAAATTGGAAGATTGAAAAGGAACGGAAAGAAGCAAAGCTCAAAGCATTGCGTGAAATTCGAGCTGCTAGAGAAAGACAACGGCTACGTGAAAAAGTCGGTTCAGAAAACGAAAGCTGTAGTAGAATCTAGAGCATTGTACTTTGTTAATAATTATAATTTCAACACTAAAAGTCGTTTTCCCATTTGTTTTCAGGATGCTTTACCTGGAGAAGCAGGCACTGCGTCCATGGTGGATATTGACGTTGATTCTATGCTTAAATCATTAGGGGTTGAACCAGTTTCAGGTATAATGTTAATGTCATACATTTTTACCATTGTTTTTCGACTTTATTTTATTGTTTAACTCGTGTTTGTTTTTGTTCTCTTAGATGTGGTTTCCAGTTTGTCTACAATCTCTGCCCATAGCAGCACACTAACTCCCGATGAAAGTTTACAAAGTTCTCCATCTCAGAGTTCTAAGCATCAACATGGCAAAGGAGACGACTATCAGACGTAAGTAACTCTTTCCATCCAAAATTCGGACAAATATAGTAACTTACAGTACAGTTTGTTTCAATTTCCCAGTACTAAGCATTCTACTTTCTCCGTATGTTTATTTAGGAGGAGACAGAAGTTGACAGTAACAGCTGTCACACAGACAAATATTCCGGCACAGGAGAAAGTGACGTACGCTAAAGAAACCCAAACTGCTCAGACTGGTGCTGACCATAGAGACTGTAAGTTTTTTTTCGTTTTTATGCAGATCTCTTTAAGTTTTCATTTGCACCTAATAGGTTCAGTAGAAACACGTTTAGTTTGCACTTTGATTTCCATAAGTATCGGTGTTCTTAACCAGCAACTACTGTTTTTATTAAGTAATTTCGTCTAATTTGTCATAAGCACTCTTTGATCTATGTTTTAATTATTATGATAGCATTATTTGTGTATATTTAATAATTCATTCCTTATTCTGACTTGACAAGGACATTACAAAACACAATGTTATTTTCTAACATTATCTAACACTTTATTTTGCATGCGATTCTAACATTTTAACCAACTGTGTAGTGAACTGTTGGGTTCTTAAATCTAAAACAATATCTACCATTTCATAACTAACTGATGTATCTAACATGAATCTCTTATTGATTTCTAATGTTAAGCTTTCTACGATGTGTGGCTGAAACCACGCAAAGGTACGTGTACCAATAACCCATTCTACTACTAATTTTTATAGCTTGGATTAAGGTAGGGTTATCAAGCAGAGACAGGGACAGACGCTCAAGGTTTGATAATTAATGACGAAAAACGTTGATTATTACATTTTTATTCATTCGCCAAAGTAAAAACAATTGAGGATGCTCTTTGGGTTTGCAGACTCATACGGGTTAGCATCGACCTCTTTAACTGATAATACCCTTTTTATTGTTTGAAAGAGTATTGTTGCATGGATAGTAACTGAAAGCATGTTTCATTTGCTTGATAGGTAAATTGTTGAAATGCTATTAAACTGTTGTAATGTGTATTACTAATTCACATTGTTGAAGTCAGTTATTAGTATTTATGCATCTTGTTCTAATAAGCAAAACGTTACAGAAATGCCTGACATATGACATGACATGAATACATCTTACCTGACACGAGTGCACAATCCACAATTAAACCTTATCTTTGATATGTTTGTCATTTGAGCTTCCGTCAATTTTGTCGCAATAATAAGTTTGTATATAAAAGTTCTTGTTTCGTCTTTGCATAATTTACCATTTGCATTTAGTCTCTTGTTCATTTCACTTTACATTTTTGGTAACGCTTGATTATTTCAAATTATCATCAGAAAGTGTGCAGCAATGACATTTGAGTTACTGATAACCAACTGTACATAACTGACGTTTGGTTCTTGTGTTTGTTTGGTTTGATAGCACATGCCTTCGACTATTACGGTAAGTTAAATACAAAAATGGAAAACGAATCGGACGGATTTATTTCGTTAGCTCCTGAAAATGATTCCAATCCTTTTTCCTATTTGTTTTTGTTACGCTTTTTCGTATGTATGAGATTATGTTGAGTGTTTTTTTTCCTTATTTAGTTTATTTCTGCTTTATCGTTTCATACGCTTTACGTAACGTTGAAGCTATGTATTGTAGCCGTGCTTTTTTCTCTTGAATTTAATTTAACGTGACGCTACTATGCTGTCACGTTGTTCGCATTGTTGTACCTTACAATTTGCTATATTGTTTTATCCACTTCCTGTCATACTTGTTGCACAGTACACGTTAACTTAGACAAATACTGATGACTCAACTCTTTACCTTCAGTGAGTTTAATGCTAATCTTTGATGAGTATGCATACCCAAAGGTGTGTTATTTTTATAAAGTATAATAGTAGTTATGATTATGTTTAATTGCATAGGAACATCGCATTTTTCTAAGTTTGGGTTTTGTCTATCCCATTTAACAATTACAAATTATATTCTAAAATTGCCTAAATTGCAATGTCCATAACATACTAATCGCAGATGTTTTTTAATTTGTGATTGCAAAAAGAATCGGCTGGATCATCTGGAGGTAGGACAGGATCAGACTAGAACTAGGCATAGGAATTTTTTGGGTTAACTCGTGAATGAACATATTGGTCACAAAATAATAACGTTGGTTCTACTTTCTCTTTTTGTTCCCTTCTAAAGACGAATACAATCTAAATCCTGGTTTAGAATGGGATGACGAATTCGCAGGTAGGATCTCTTATCCGTGTTTTATCATATTACGCTGCACTCAAAACCCAAACTGGCGTCGTATTGAGAAGCTTTATTGCAAGCCTTGCATAATGCACGGGAATTGTTCCATTGCCATATCCCTACCATGATTTTCGGTAACTTTTACAAAACCAACAACTTATCTGTGCAGAGGTTTGGTTCATTTTTCGGTTTTGTTCGCCGTAGCGTGGGTCATTCAATGTTTGACCATGATAGTTGCTTCTTCGTGCTTTCGGATTCGGTTTGGGCCTGTTGTGACGTTTTGCTCGCACTATGAACGTGCAATTCATAAATGTTAAATGTGTGGACATTGTTTACCAAATGTCAGTAGGAGTGCTATATTTATATGGAAATCCTTTTGCCATGATTTTAAGATGTTGAATTTGCCTTGTTCATGTATACGGCATGTTTGAATCGCTGACCGATTTTAATCCCTAGTTTAAGTTGAGTGTGAACTAGCAACGGCATTCTCTTGTCAGCATCGTTTCTTGTGATAGTTAACAAATCTTTCTCTTTCAAACTCGTAAATAAAATTTTTAAGATTAAAGCTATACAATTATGATTTGTCAATCAGTTCTTTCTGTTCTTGATCGTAAAGCCAAAGCGTTCTTTCTTTGTAAATTAGCGGTGAAAGTGAAATAACCATCAGTGAAAATAACGGTTTCTTCATAAGGTCTGAGATCGTAGTATGGTATTGAGGCTGGAGTGATTGTGTGGATCCTTTCACCGCATTCATTTTCCTTACCTACCTGATATCTGATATGCCCTTTTACTCCCGGTATCCTCTTCTTCATGGTCCTTTAATTCTTAATGCCATTTGTACACGCTTTTGTCCGCTGTGGTGCTAACGCTGTTTGGGAATTGTATTGCTATACTGGCACAGTATTGACTTTTGATGATGGCCAAGCTGAAGATGAAGAGTCCTCCTTGTCCATGGACCACCGTCTGTCGAAACTTCCTCCTGGAATTCTACCCCATGGGTTTCCACAAGTGGTGGATGTACAACCTGCTCTTACTGCAGCGGAGCAGGCCGCAAAGCAGGAAGAAGACCAGAAAGCAGCCAAACCGAAGGATTTAAGCGAGGAAGAGAAGCAGCAGATTATCATGTCGGCAAACTTCCAGCGTTTCATGGATAAGACATCCCGTATTATGGAACGAGCCTTGTGCGAACAGAATACTGATATATTCGTGGATTACGCAAGAGCCAATGATGGAGACGACACAGCGTAAGTTTGTTGTATCAATGGCAAATGTAGAATGTAAATTGACAGTTGATATTACTTACTAAGTATGCTCCTTTGTTTCAACAGGGAAGAAAAATCTGCTACTAGATTATCTTTGAATAGAGTGTTTTACGATGAAAAATGGTCGAAAAATCGCTGCGTAACATGCCTAGATTGGTCAGCACAGTATCCTGAACTTCTTGTTGCCAGTTACTCTAACAATGAAGATGCTCCGCATGATCCGGATGGTGTTTGCCTAATATGGAACACGAAGTTTTCAAAGCCAACTCCAGAATATGTATTCCACTGTCAGTCTCCTGTTATGTCCACAACGTTTGCAAAGTAAGTTAATTGCTTCGTTGGTTTAGTTGTGTCGGATAACGATTAGAGAGTAATTTTCTACACACACCTGGACTTTCACTTTTGCAGATTCCATCCTAATTTGGTTCTTGGTGGAACATATTCTGGTTCTATTGTGTTATGGGATAATCGAGTTGAGAAACGAACGCCAGTTCAACGAAGCCCTTTGACGACTTCTGCTCACACTGTAAGTATTACTACAAACGATACCGATCATGAATGTCAAATCAGTTTTTTCAGCTTTTTTAATTCTTATGTTACACTGACAAATTGCATTAACATTTATGTTCATTCGTTTTACTTTTTAGCATCCGGTGTACTGTCTAAAAGTTGTTGGAACACAGAACTCCCATAATGTTATTAGTATTTCAACGGATGGAAAAGTATGCTCCTGGTCGCTTGACATGCTAGCTCAACCACAAGAAATACTGGATTTGCAGCATCGTCAAAATAAAGCTGTGGCTGCAACGTGCTTGGCTTTCCCACAAAATGGGGTTAATAATTTTGTCATTGGAAGTGAAGAAGGAACGGTTTATTCTGGTACTTTAATTTAGCCTTTACACATCATGGAAACAAATTAAATCGATTCAATTGTTTCGTATTAAAATATCCAACATTTTAATGTACTTAGCTTGCCGTCATGGAACGAAAGCTGGAATTACCGATGCATTCGAAGGACATCATGCACCCGTGACTGGTATCAATCCCCACAATGTTACTGGACCTGTGGATTTCTCCCATTTATATTTGACTTCGAGTTTTGACTGGAGTGTTAAACTCTGGAATTCAAAGGTTACTGTTACTATAATCTAAATGATATCATCATATCATTGATTGTGATTGTGCTCAAACAAGAACTTTGATTTAATATAATCCAATCTATAACAGTGTGTTTTATATATTTTAGGAACAACGTCCAATATATTCGTTTGAATTCGGTGACTATGTTTATGATGTCGCTTGGTCTCCAATCCATCCAGCAGCTTTTGCCGCTGTTGATGGTTCCGGAAAACTAGACTTGTGGAATTTAAATAATGATACAGAATTGCCTTCTGCCTCGGTTACGGTGGATGACCCTGTTGCCCTCAACCGTGTATCATGGACTCATTCTGGGCTTCATGTCACAGCCGGAGATGATATGGGAAAGATTTGGGTTTACGACGTCGGCGAGGTAATAAAATCATAATCCTATACTTTCGTGTGAAATCATGAATTACGTCAAGGTAATTAAAAAGCTAACAAAAACACGAACTTTCACTTTTTTGTCTAATACAGCAACTGGCCAATCCAAGAGGTGACGACTGGACAAGATTTTCTAAAACAATCACAGAGCTAAAAAGTAATCAAACTAGTGAAGATTTGGATCATTTGATGATATCTCGTTAATTTTAATAATTTGTTGCCCTACTTTTTGTTGTAAAATAAATGAATTAACCACAAAGACATGTACCAACTTTATTACTTTGATTTTATTAAGCATATTAATGACAGACTATGATACAGAATCTAGAGACATTGAAACTTTGAAACATCGAAGAAACATTTTCGAAATAAACGATTGTATCATATTTAAGATAGATGTTCAAGTCAATAACATACTACATCGGCAGGTGTACACTAATTCGCAATAAGTATCAAGTGTAGCTAGCTACTGCACTTGTTACACTTCCCAAACTTACATTTTTCAAGTGGAAATCATCATCTACGCAGTTATACAATTTCACGACTAATATTCTTATATACAAGGGTCACGAATCTTGTTTTTTTCTCTTACGTATCTACAGAAGAAGTGTACGGCTTCTCGAATGACTTCATTACGTTACTAGATAAGCACTAGTTGAAAAATCACTAGTACTTGGGCGCCGGTGATGGAATAGAGTAGTCGCGACCGGATGACAGGAACTGAAACGTACATTCATCAAAACAAATGAAATTCATTGGATTAAAATGATTCATTAGACTTTTCGTACATGAAATTACCACATATACGATCTTAAAAAACAAGAACTAAGGATTTAAATTGCTTCGTGACCACCTTATGTTGCTTATTGTAATATTCGTTCCATGGCTCCGGGTTAGTTTTGCGATTCCAGGTGACCTCGGGGCTCTTGAGAGCCAGACGAGCAACGTAGAAAGCCGCAAGGCAGCAACCACCGCCGACGAAAAAATAAATCGGCACGATCTACAATGACAAAAACAAACACATTTTTAAAAACAATTTTAATAAAAAATTCTTTTAAAGCACGATTTTACTAAACAGAATACAACAAGCAAAGAAATCGTGTGGCCAAGTCGTCTCAAGTCGTTTCCTGAAACTATGATTTGGCTACACGGAGTGAGAAGTAATAAAATCGTGTAAAAACCAATAAATTACGAATTGAGAAAACATCAAATTGAAAATAAACTAGTCCAATTTTTCAAACCTATTCTTCAAGATATTCAACATTCAAGGTATTTTCTATTAGTAGTTTTGAACCGAAAACTTACCGCAGGATACTTCTTCAAGCTAGCAAATGTCAAGCCACTAAGTCCAATATCTTTCAAACCCATTTTGAAAGTTTATTATTACAATTTCCGGATTTTTATGTCCGAAAAAAGCACTGAATAATCCAACTTTTTGGGAAAAGCAAGCTGATTGAGCTGAAATGTTGGATGGAAAAGAAGTAAAAGTCACGAGCTCTGAGTCGCGCAGCTTTACAAACCGAACTGCTTCCTCATACTTTCAATCGCGCGAAATTCATTGCAATCGTGCTCCTGAGTTCTAAACAGGGTCAATGTGTAACATTAACAACTTTACAAGATTTTTATATTCACGTTTACAATTGCGCTAGTTGTTCTGTAACAAAGAGTTTGTTGTGTTTCGCCCAAAGCTATTGTCAATTGTCATGCTGGATTCTTGAGTTACGAGGATTCTTTTTGGTTTTTTATTATTTTACTTCCTGTGTGAACTTTGGATGTGTGCCTTGTTTACATAAGAGAGAGTGAAGGGAAAGGTCCGCATCCAATTAAAATGGTAAGTTCATTACTTGAATTACCTACGTGTGCTCTTTGTACATAAAGAGCAGTACTTAAAATGTTATACTTTTATTGTATTTTTTAATTATGAAGGCTGTTTTTGGAGTACAATTGGCTCTGTCCATGATAATGGCGAGCATTATTTCGAAACTGGGTCCAAGATTTTCACTGGCCCGATTTCTTCTGTGCAGTACAGGGTAATATAAAAATTGAAATTATTAGTATACAATCTGAGCTAGTATTAATGTATTAATCTCATTCTAATTTTTCTCATTTTGTTTTCACTTTTAGGTTAATACGGTTTTTGCATCCTTCCGACGAGGAACTTCGAGAAGTTGGCGGTGTTCCAAAAGACATCACTGGAAAAAGCAAAGGGAAAAGGAAGAACGAAGACATTAAAAACCCAAACTCATTTCATATCGCAAAAGATCTCGACATCAAGGTAAGTCCAATGCCAACTTGCCAACAACCAACTATATTATCTTACTCTGATATTATTATTAAAGAGTTGTTTTTAATATTATTCGGCTGTGAAACAGTTGGATTCTGTACCAGTTACATCTGCGGAAGTACGACATTTAAGATTTTACGAAGAGTACCATTGGGTCGTTGACTACACCGTGTACGCTACTGTGGTATACCTTTTAACAGAAGTAAGTACAAGTATAATATTTATTGCTTTTTGGATTTAAAAAGCGCATGTTGTGACAGTTAACATAACTTTGCAGATTTACTATGGCATAGTCGGACCTGTCAATGAAATGAATCTGTCCACATTGTGGTGTTTCTTGTCTCTTTCCGTTTGCGTGTAAGTTTCTTGCTTCGTATTAAAAAAATATCAACATTTTATTGACAATTGACAAAGTAATACTATTATTATTATTATAGTAAGCTGAAGTGAAAGTAAGTACAGTAAAATATATTGGGCCATTTTTTAGGAGTGTGTTATGCAGTGTGACGGCCATGTATTTTCGTGGAGATGAAGTCATGGGTGAACGAGCACTGTGTATGGTGATGGCTTTAGTATATCTTCTGGCTGCCATGATGGTTCTGATTATCGACGATAAGAATTTGGATGTTGGAGTGGACCCAGCGTATGAAAGTTTCCATGAAAAGGCGTCAGCATTTTTACATGCTCAAGGTCTTCCTACTACGTAAGACGAGTAGACTGGACACATTTATGAAAATAATGCCATAATATACTTGATTCGAAGATGTCTTTTATGTTCGTTCGTTTCAGTGGTCCTGCATCGAAATTAATTCTCAAGTTCTGCCTTGCTGTGTTTGCAGCATTTTTGGGAGCACTGTTTACCTTTCCTGGTATTCGGATGAGTAAAATGTTTAACGACAGTCTTAAGTATGGAGTAAATCAATCAAAATCAAGTAATCATGCAAATCGTTTGTGTTATGCTTCTGAGTTCTGATACTCCATTGTTTTGAATTTCATTAGGTATTGTGAAGAGAAGCAAGTTTTGAGATCGTTTATAAATCTGGCTTTTATTTTTCCCTTGATCCTTGCTGTTTTATGGATAAGGCCTTTGTCGAGGGATGTTCTGACTCAGCCTTTGGGAAATAATGAACCACTGTGAGTGCAAAATTAATATTCATTGTATTTGTACGTAGCTTTCAAAGAAATTAGTAAAATCAATTTGTTGTGTTTTTATTTACATTTGAAAGCATGAGATTATGCCTTATTGTGGCAATGGTTATCCTTCGAATTTGCCTAATGCCTTGCTTCCTTCAGTCGTTTCTCAATGTGGCTCAACAACGACTAATAGAGCAAAGGAAAGAAGCTGGTAGAATTTTGAATACGGATCTTCAGAAAAAGGTATAACTGTAAAACCAGTAGCATGATTTTCTTTCACATGTGGTTGAATTTCGTTTAATGTGTTTATTGCTCTGACAGGTTGTGTCGATTTATTACTTTCTCTGTGTGGTTGCTCTACAGTACATTACGCCCTGCGTCATTTGCCTACATTTTTGTTTCATGTACAAAACATTAGGTAAGTTCTTTTTTTGACTTTCGTACATTACAATACAACACTACGTCGTTGTATGTACACAATTAGTGCATTTCGTGTCGCAAAATGGTCCTTTTGTGTTTTATGTTATTTAGTTTATGTTTGTACAATGTGTGGTTGCTCTACAGTACATTACGCCGTGCGTCATTTGCCTACATTTTTGTTTCATGTACAAAACGTTAGGTAAGTTCTTCTTTTGACTTTCGTACATTACAACACTACATCGTTGTATGTACACAATTAGTGCATTTCGTGTCGCAAAATGGTCCTTTTGTGTTTTATGTTATTTAGTTTATGTTTGTACATACTTGTTGTTGTATCGTTGTATTCTACTGCCACGGTCGTTTTTGATACCAAATTATTAATTTGCAGAGCACAGTTCTTTTTCTTTGACCCATTGAATCCGAGTTTGTCCATGTTTATTAGTTATGAAGTTGTGAGCTTTGATTATTGATCATGATCATTATAATACGTGAGGAGGTAAAGGTGAAGGTCTGGTGTAATGCACTTATGATGAAAATGATGATGGGTTACAATTTTTGTGCTTTGTTTCATTTTTACTTTCCTAAGTTTCACAAAACGCAGCATAGCAAGTTGAATGTCATTTCATTTCAAAAATCAAATACTTTCAGAGGAAGTTGTTTTTCATTTAAAGGTGCCTTTTTTGTTCGTAAAGAAATTGATGTTGGCGTACGCAAAATGTTGCGTGTGAATTTATGTGCGCTTTGACTGTATATAACATCGCTTCAGGATAAGTACGACACGCCCCGGAAAGACATTACTATACGTTACAGGTTACAGCTATATAATCGAGTTTAGCTACCGACATGGTACGATTGATTTCAAAGCAAGGAGCCTAGTACTAGTAACCGTATTGATGAAATCTTTTGATTTTGCGTTTATGAAACTGTACACACGTATCATCTTTTAACTTTTTTCGTCGTGCCAAACCGCAAATAAGGAAGGCGAATGCGAAGGGTCAGTTACAAGCATAGCGTAATGTAGTTACTTGAATACGCGTAATTTTTTAAAAACATAATCGTAGTTACATATCATATCATAACGCTCAGAATCTATTGGAGACTTTAACCTTCACACGTGGAATAACAGATTGTCACATCCAGAAGATCATAATGCTGTGCACAGTAGTAAATCACATAGATAAATGAAAACATTAACATGAATAGCATCTATAGCATCCTTATGATGTTGAATCGTTGAATGTAATCGTGATATAGTGCTTTGACGAGTGCATTGCATTGTTGTATCTGTAAATGCAGAACGAAATTCATGTATAGCATTGCTGATAGTTTGGTGACTCTGCCAAAATTCGTAAATGCTGATATTACGGTAATTTTCACCTTTTGTGCGAACAATATCATATCAGTGTTCTAGGGATTTTTAGGAGTACAGAGCGTATGATGCTATTTTCATTTTATCTAAAGAACTTCTTCAAAACCACGTGTCAGCTCGTCTCCGCCTTGCTCATTGTGGACTTACGAACGTGCAGTCCGGTAGTCCGGCAGGATCTTATAATTCTTTTCCTGTTCATTGTTGCTTGTGTTACTTAATGTTATCGTTTCGTATGAAATGTGTTGTGCTTCTTTCCACTGCTTATCTCCTACCTCCGTTTTAGTATATTGACATTGTGTGGAAAGTATAGTAATGATGGGAGATTTTGATGTGATGAATGCCATCTTTACACCTTAGCAAATTGTTCTTGTGTGAATAACATGTTTCGTCCACCATTACGTCGTTTAGTGTGCATGATATCGCATTTTCCTTTGTGAATGAAGTCAAGTCAAAGAATATTACATATAATTTTGAGGAGACTGGATCGGAAATGTTTCTAGGTTTTGAGCGCTGGTCTTCTTGTTCCTGATAGTCAATTTAATATATATTTTATTGGAGTTTAACGTAACTCTTCTTTGACATGTGTTTACTCGTTTGAACGAACCAATTCATTTTTACGTGGATTGTGTATCGTATGTACTGTCTCGTCTGAAGTTTTATCCACAGAAATCAGAGGAAACAGACTCACGCAGGATGAAAATGTAAACATAGTGATGAGGTTACGATAAACCGCATTTTCGCATGGTGTCTTGGACATCAAGTGCGTCCAAGCCTGCCAAGACATCTTCTCCCGCTGACGTAATGTAATCCTGTACCTTCCTGAAAATCATATTCATAATTTGAACACTAGTCGAAGTGATGTAAGAAAATGCATGTTTCATGCTGTGCTGAATGGGAATAAGGTGAGAAGGTAGAGGATGAGATGTGATGAGAAGAGGAGTGCGTATTTTACCATTTTGCTTGAGGCTACCTGAGGTTCAGAAAGAATCATCCTGTCGTCTTTTGTGAATACAGTCGGCAATAAATGACATAACGGCAATCGGATTTTTTTGCCAACGCGACGGAGAGATTTTGACTGTGGAATACGTGGCTTTGAATGCGTTATGCGTTGTCTACTGTAGGTGCGAAAAACCATGTCTCTCTCTACTTCTCTCTCCATGCTGATTTTTAAGGGAGAATTGAATGTTTTTGTTGATTTGGTCTTGGTCTTGGTTACTATCCTACAGGGCCCATTATAAGAAAATGGCTCTCAATGACTCTTGAAGTACCGTAGCTTGAGTCCATTTTCCATTCTTTTTAGTAGGTGAAGTTCACTGGGTCTCTGTGCAAGCATTATGCAAGCAGTGAGCCTTCTATTATTGTTGGTGGAATTGTGAATCATGCTTTTGGTCGTCACACTCTGTTTTATTGTTTTGTTCGAGTTCTGAGTTCAACTTTCTACCATGAGATGTGATAGGAAATGAGCTGTAAAATGCACCTGGAATCCAATTAATTTCAATTTGAAGTTATTTATACGGAAATGACCTGTATTGCATTATTTTATCTTGCATACTGTACATGTTTGCATTTTGCATTTAGAATGCAACGTCATCACCGAAATAACAAATTGATCTGGTGGACCGTTATTCGTCTCATACATGACTGGTTTTGCTATTCTGCCACAATAATGATCTGGCTTTGCTTATTATTAATCTTCGTTTGCAACCATGATTCATGGTTTAGGTTCACGTTACAATCTGGCGAATTTGAGCGTAACCGTAACGTTTTTCGGATTCTAATGCGATCGCAGGTGGTGGAAGCTGGACAGGAAGTTGGGGGATGTCTGGAAATCAAACTGATGTGAATCTACAATCACCAGCCATGCGACCTATAATGCCCGACACTGATGAATTGAAGCCTGCTGCTGAGCATTTTACCCTTGCTTTGTCGTCGCTCAAGATTGTAAGTTTTAAGTTAAATGATGTTTTCCGGTCCTATGCTAAAAGTTTTATCCATTTTGTCTATCATGGTGAAAGCTCACTGGGCTCCGTTCTTCAAATATAGGTGTTCAATGAAACCGTTTTTAAAGGAATTTTCGGTTTCGCCACTTGGTGGAGTCTTTTCGCACTCTTCTCTTCTAGTTGCATTGGCTCTTTGTATTTATCGTACTTGGCAAACGATTAATAAGGAAAGAAGGACGGAATCAACTGACGTTGACGTTGGTCGTTTTTGCCCGTGTGCATTTACATTTTTGCCGGACATCTTCGTCCATCAACATTAACTTCGACCCAAAGGATGCGGATGACTTGACGTGAGGGTGTAGAGAATGAAGTGTGAATTCCGCGGTGTGCGTGTGCAGTTTGTTTTTCCCTTCGAGACAAAGACTCGTGACAACAGTAGGTCAGTGTACTATAATTAATTACCCATTCTTCGTTGTTATCTTGTAACTTATTACGAAGAGTATTATCCGCATTTGATTGTCAAAAAATGGCCATATTACACTTAATTACTTATATAAACAGCCTTATCTATCTATCTTATCTCCTTTAGCCAAATGAACAAAGAAGGTTGACATTGCACAAATTCTTTTCTCTTGTCACTAATCACATACAAAAACACTACAAAATCCTGTGACTGAATCGTTATATAGAGATAGCCGTAGTTTATAGTGACTCGACTCTGCTTTGTCCATCTTTTGTAGACATTTAAAGTTCCTATAAAAACTATAGATTGAATTCTTTAGAATTTGACGTTTTTTGAAGCCTATATTCGTTGTTCGGTCTTTTGTTTCTCTTCTTTTCGTTGTAAGTTGACTCTGTATGTATTATCTGAAGTCTTTACACCTTTATTGTCCACATCCCTTCATGTCTTCTTTCCTCCTTCGGATGATTCTGCAAACCGTTCTTCCCAGAAGTCAGATGGTCGTGTTTTCCTTGTTTGAAAAGTATGAATGCTGAGTGAATACTATAAATTCTTTCTGTGACTGCTGACGTGCTGACTACACAATCTGCTGTAATCTGGTTTGTTCATCTTTCTTTGGTCTTTAACAATTTCTAGTTAAATTGACGAGTTGTTTGTTTTAGTTTATGCAATTTCCATTTAAAGTACATTGTACTATACTACAGCCAAAACTTGTGCTTTAAACGGGCAACGATGCTTCTTTGAAATGTAGAAAATCAATGCAATAGAAGCGTAACGCTTCGTAAAAGCACTTTTGTTAAAGGACATGTGCAACAGTGCAACTAATGAGGAACTAGTTGTTTCATGTCAAACACGAGTGGCAGCTGTTGTAGTTTGAATTTCTGTATAGTACGTATTTTTAATTGATTGTTTGTTTGTTTAATTATTGTCGAGTTAAGCAGTGTCAAATCCAAATGTAACTTGAAAATAAAGTTTATTGTTGTATTGTTGTGTGTTTGAAAAAAAACTCATTTTGACTTATTTCGTGGGTGATCTGAAATGGCAGTAAGTAAAAGATGTATAAGAACTAAGAAGTATAAGAAGATGCCAACTGGGTGCCCGAATCTCACGCATTGCAGACAGTCAAAAACAACAAAGGAAGTTGACAAATTAAGAAGGCATCTTTAAGTTTTGGATGAGACATGAGATGCATTTTATTACGCTATGTCATAGAGAAAGGTTTCCTTCCTATACGATGCTATGTAAAATATGTTCTCTTCTGAACTGTGAAGGTCAGAAGGAGTCAGAAGAAGTCATCACATCATCAGGAAGGTCACTAACAATAACAATAACATAATAATCCAATGCAGCGCGCAGCGGTAGCAGGTTAGCATGTGGCGTGGCGTATTTGCATTGCGTTTTTAGGATAGGTGCATTTTTTGTAGAGCTTGAAGGCTTTTGTTTGGATGTAAAATTTCATTTCGCCCCGTTTTTGCCGGATGATTCGGAACACCAACACCAACATGTTTTTCTGCGCAAATAATGTTATGTTAAGCTTTTCATAGCTTTGAAAGGCAGAAAATCAAGTCAACAAAAACCTAATCGGTGCAAACATACAAGGGAAAGGTAGCGGCAACAAGTTTTTCTTCCAAAATTAACTGATCATCATTTCCCCATGGGGAACGTTGAACGTAGATGTTTTTCCCCAAATTATAATGTGACGACACAGTGTTTGGCCGTGTAAATGTTGCACTTGTCACATCCTGTTATAGTAAGGAGCAAAAAACGAGGACTTTTTGGTCATTTTTTAGAATTAACTGTCGAAAAGTCCCTGTTTCGAGCCCGTTAGACTGCTTGGGTGAATAACTGGGATTTTTCATACCTCCTGCCAAATTCGATAGCTATCAGTCTTGTAATCCAACTATATCCAAGTATCATGTTAATTGTTACCACCAGATTAGTTCAGCACGAATGAAAAAGACTGGTATGGTAGTGTATACAATGCACTTATAATTTGTATTCATTTCTTCATGAAGGACGAAATGTTGCATTTTTTCACATTTTTTTGGCACCTCACTTCCAAAATTAGCTGTGTTTTGCACATTTTCCCGTACTATTACTTTGCATTCATCTTTCATGCGAATTAGGTAAACACATTTTGACTGGGCAGTGTCATTTTTTTCAAACTTCCGTCTTCTACCGCTGCTGCACTTAATGAGTTTCAATTCATAAGATGCTTTAGAGTAATTTGCACCTGCGTGAAATGGGTTGAAGCTATTACCTCATTGTTATTCCGGCGTTATCTAATGTGCGTCTTACGTTCCTCATCAAACCTTATTATATTCCATGTTTGGCTTCAGTTTGTGCTGAACAAAAGCCTCTTTTTTTTCTTTACTGTAAAATGGGTCAGCTTGAATACCAAGTTCAAGTGATTATTACACAAGCAAAATGTCTTGTAATATTTGCACTCCTAGTTGAAAGAGACACGCACTCACGCAGCAGCATGCAGTAAGACGTAAGAGCCTAGCCAATGAACTTAATTCGACTTTGATGTTATTACTCTGTCTTCTAGGACGACGACAGGATGAAATGGGCTGGGATGGGAACTAGGCGCTTTTTACCATCAGGTCACAACAACTAAAACATTCAACGATTCTACTTCTTGAGTGTTGACTTCATTTCCTTTCGCGAATGACTCGGAACATCCATCAGACTGCAGAAATCCTTAATTCAACTGTGCATAAAACGTAATTCTATTATAAATCACATTTACAGCACCGGACAAACTTACACGTGTAAAACCTCCGATGGAAAAGGATGAACGTTTTACAGGAAATGGTCTGGTATTGTTGTCAGAAAGAACTGAAGACATCACATCAGTCTTATATGAATTGCATTCATTCAGTCTTTGCGTTTCAAAATTTTAGGAATGCTAATGAATTACTAAATTTTTTATTTTGAAATCACGAAAAACTCTTGGATTTTAAAAAGTGATGACTATCTTTAATGTACTTTATGACATAAACCAGCGACCACAATAATGTATAGTATAGGAAATCTATACATTGTTGTTGCGGACTTTGCTGGCTACAGTACAACCATTACATTGCGTTTGCGTTGCACTGCCAATGTCAGTGTCAGCAGTGGATTTAACGTTGTAGTATATGAACGATAAAAGGGGTTTGGATTTGCACTCTCCATCCACTTTGGTTTGAAAGGGTTTACTGCAGAATTGCACTGCAGAAGAAGAGAAGTGTACAGTGTACAACAACGGACGAGAAACTAACGGCGTTTTTTTATATGATTCCCTTCTTGTGTAGCTCATGAAGCTTCATAACTTCCCTTGCTTCAAGTACCAAAGATTTCATTTCTCACTCAACTGTTCTTGTTGGCAGAGGAGCGTGTGTCTGCGTGTGCATGATCCTCATGCTTGGGCGTTTTTGCAAAAACTAAGTTTCATTTATTGACAAGTAAAGCCGACTTGTTCTGTCAGTTGGTCAAACGGGTGAATTGATATTCTTCTAGTCCAGCTAACATAGTAGATAAGTACTGTGGTGAAAATGGAACCGGCTACGTGACACCTTCCAGACGAAATCAAGTGCAGTGTTCCAGAACAATGTGAAACAATCCTATTCTGAAATTGTATTTATTGTTAACATTGCCTTCGTGATTTCAGTGGGGATTGTTTAGATGAGATTAACGTTTTTTGAAGATTCTCTACGAATGCGGATCGATTGAAGGTACTGATTTTACAATAATTAATATTATATTTTGATTTTGATTTTTATCTTGAACGTCGAGTATGAATTCATTGAAATGCAGCATGCATTCAATAAGTTGATTAACTGAAGATGAATGAACTCGAATTCGGGAATCAACAATTCAACTAAATTACTGGGTACATAATGAGGATGAATTATAAACTGATTAAGTAACATACACTATTCATCGTGGGTAAGTATTATTCGAATTAAAAGATCAACGGGTATTTCATGTATATTTTAATGTGTTCTGGATTTGAATGCAGAGAGACCGTAAAAGGGTAATATTATTGTTCTAAGGGGTGGGATTTTGGCTTAACCCAAAAGGTTGAACAATAAAAACCGTAAACTGGGAGTGGATGAAGAAATATATTTCATTACCCGCATTTTACCCGTGACGGATAAGTTGTCATGTGTAATAGAGTGCGCGAGGCGAAGTCGCAAAGTCAAAGTCAAGCACTTTTGTGTCTTTTGCAGCATGAACAAGTGGACTTTATGGCTCATTGTCATTGTCGTTTGTTGTCTTCAAGTGCTCCGCTTTACGACATTATAGTATATGTTGGCCTGCACGTGTCCTCATATTTTAATCTCCGCTATGCGTAATTGTCAGATGCAAATGCGTGACAGTCAGTTTCCCACAATGCTTCGCTCTGGTGCATCGTCCATTGGATTCCAACTACACAACACTGACACACTTTTTCCTATAGTACACCCAAAAAACTCCCAACAATCATTTCCTGGGAATCTTCTGCTCAGGGTGGTCGTACTGTCAAATAAACCATGTCATTCCACGACCAAGTCACTAGGACCATATCGGACTCCTAAATGCGTTTGCAATTCATCATCGTTTTTCATATTTCTTTTCATGCAATCTGTAAAAAATGTGTATTTTTGGGAGGATAAAGTATACAATTTCCCTTTAATTTTTCTATTCGTTCCTTCCAACTTTGGCATCAATGACAACGCGTACATTTTTCTTGCACAGTTCGACAGCTGGACACAATACGACAGCGACAATAAGATCATGTAGCATGTTGCTGTTACCCCGTTAAGCATTGACCATTGTGAAACAATTTTTTTCCCAACTAATGAATTGTTCGCGAATACACACAAGAATCAAGAACGAATGATCATCTATGAACAAGTCGTATCCAGTGCATGGAATTCTCATTGTTGACAATAATCACATGAATAAGCAGAAAGTAACTACTGCCTTGGCTGAAAATAAGCACCTGACAATGCGAATCCGTCTATAGTTCTTATAAGGTGTTGATTTTTTGACATGCTATGTTTTTATGACTAATGTTGTGTCCTGCTGCGGGGCAATGCAATACGAGTATACTGTACTATGTAAGAAACAAGACTTGGTACTTCTCACTCTAATCTAAAATGCGTTGCTAGAAGGCTTTTTCTAGACTTGTCTTGACAGTTCTTTGACGAGTAAGAAAAGAGGAAGTTTTAAAAAGACGGAGAATGTAAGTTAAGGTTGAGGCTAAGAGCGACAAGGTGTAAGAAAGACAGACAAGACAACTGTGAATTAAGAGGATGCCGCCCGCCCTACTGTTCTGCATGCTCGCTCATTCAATCATATTCTTGAAGTGTATGACTGACATTTAACTTTGTAAAACATTGCACATTGTACAGCTTACTAACTATTATTAGAGCTACACATTTTTATTCCATTAGTACGTAACACTTCCCGTTCTTTCATTCGCATCGTGAGAAGAAGTGCCATTGATTTTTATGAACTGTGCTTGGTTTTACATTTATAAAACTCAAACTCATCCTCATGACTTAATGCTTGCTAGTTGCCATTGCCAGAATACGTTGATACACTTTCTTTCCACGCCCTTTTTTGTTTTTAATGTCCGGGAATGAAGCACGACTTTGACTTTACTCTGTCCGGCAATGCCTTAGTGACTTGACCGGTTTTCTGTCGAAACGGAAGAGTTACAATAATGCAATTCTGCCACTACTGACTACCACACTGTTACCTCACAGCTTGAACTTACTGTTGACGCATTAAACAATGAGCTGCGAGCAACTTTTGATCGTATCTTTGAGACCATTCGGACTTTGTCGTGTCGCGATGAGATTGTAATGGACTTTGGTTTCACGATTATAATACAAGTCTAATGGCCACATTAGAAACATGTTTCTTGTTATATTCTGTGTAACCTCTAACTTATAATATCATGAAACTTGATCCAAACATCTGCAATGATCCAATAATGAAATTGTAAATTATTAGTAATCAATGAATCAGTGTCACTAACATTTCCTGTATAACGTTATATGTATTCATAGCTGGAATCCAACTACAAAATCAGAATTTTATTGTTTTGATGATCTTTAATTTAGAATGTTCTTAGTCGTAGGCGTCGGTCCTAATCGTAGTCGTACTGGTAGGTTATGGCAAATAATATTATTTAACTTTTGAACGTTGTACGAAACCATATAAGGACAGCATTAGTTGCATTAGTACCCAAACTACGACAGAAGACAAGCAACGAACAACGAAGCAATCAAGAGAATCAAGGCAACTTAATGGCATACATTAATTGCCAGTATAAAAATATTGGTACGTGCCGTGCCGACAGGATTTTGTGACTTTCATACTTGTAAAGGAAAAAACGAAAAAGAAATGTAATTTAATAATATAATACAAGTATCTATTGCAGTTCTGAATGACCGGAAGTGTAGTGACAATGCCGTAATTCACACGGGTGACGTATGTGGAAATGTAGATCAGCATCATGAGCATAAAATTGTATTATTGAAGGTAGGAAACTTGTTCGTCTCGGGTGGTTTCGTTGGTTATTTTTTTGCGTTATTTACTATGAAATTCATATTATATAGCAGTTAGTTGAATAGTTCAAGTTCTTTTGTATCCTCGTTAGATTCCATTTTCATAGTTGCACGGGAGTTTTACAGAAAAGAGGAATCCTTTGAATTGCTAGGATTTTGTGCTGTATGCAGCTCATTCTGTTTTAAATTCTTAGAATAACACGCATTACAAAATGAGATGAATAGAGTGCTAGATCACTTAAACATGCGGTCGAGTAAGCATTAAAATGGGCATTATACGGTGTTTGCATTCATTTGTTTTGTTTGGTCTGAATGTTTGTAACTTGATCTTGAGGCTTTTGGCTGTGCAGATGTATACGGATGAAAACCACATTACATTTATTGTAACGTAGATATGTTACGTAACATAATATAAGGATGAGGAACTAATGTGATTTAAAGTAGGAGTTTTTTTCATTGGTAAATAGCAAGCGGAGAATGCAGATGGGTTTTATTGGTGCAGTGACTGCATTACCGCAGAGGCTGTACCGTTTTCTCAATCATGTCTATAGTCTATAGTAACTATTGAACACAAATGCGAAGGGCAGGAGATGACCTGAGAGTCATTTTTTATTGTCTCATGAGAAGAAAATCTTGCAGATTGGAAGCACCGTTGGGCGAAACTGAAGGTTTGACTCGTTTGCCTCGCCACAAAGAAAAGCCACAGACTACAGTAAAAGTCCTGTCGACTTATTGAAACAGTTTCTCATGTATGTGCACAAGGGCAAACCGAAAGAAAGGTTGATGAAAATTCATTGACGGTTGAGTCAATGAGAATGAATGAACGAGCAAATTGCATCTCAGTATTGTTTTGGAGCTCGTATACCTGTGAGCAATAGTAAATGAAAATTTATACACATTTAAAGTCGATACTTACATTGTTGCATCACATAATAGGCGGAGAATCGGCGATCAGAAACCAAAAATTTGCAAAAATGTGAACGTTTACCATTTTTCAATTTGCATAAAATGCAAAGAGTTTTCCCCGAAGCGGATTTTTGCTCTCAAAGGCCAAGTTCAACTTGATGCAGAATTAATTTGCTAGTTGAACCTTGTACTGTCAAAAATTATGGTGGTAAAACAAATATGAAATGATTTCAGGTTTCTTCTTGCAAATTTTTAGATTTTCTATTTTGCATTGCAATTTTTGCCAAAGAATGTACAAGGAAAGATGACCTGACAAGACATCAGACGTGATTTTGTATTGTCTTGAGCTCTTTGCATCAGTAAACCAAATATTGCTGAGAAGTTCCGTACTGTCACGAGTCCGTGCGAAAGAGGCGAGGTCCGTCTGAGTCCTGAGATGTGTCGAGTCATTTTTTCCTCTCCCCGATGGCAAGTTGACCGGGTTTTGAAAAGCACATCTTCTGATCAAAAGACCAAAAATTCGCACATTACGTTCAGCTTGGTTAAAAAAAGGATAACAATCTTGATGCTATTTGATATTTCATTGTACGCTGTTTCTATACGTCGTTGGACACGTCGTCGTCGTCATAGTTCAATTGCGGTGGACACGTCAAGTGGAAGTTTTCTCTCATGGGGACCATACTTTTTATCTTTACATTCTTCTCTTATTTTCGTCCCTTCAAACTTCAAAGTGGGCAATAGCACTTTTTTCAGCCAGGATCAGGAAAGACACATGCCGTGGTGTACCGGTGCAGATGGTCATGCCAGCTTCGTCATCTTCCTTTTTTTAATTTCACGTAGAAATCCACCGTGCCAAGCGAATGGAATGAATGGAGCAAATTGGAGCCACGGCAGTGAGTAAAAGAGCAACGGAAAAAAAGACGTCTTCTTTTGTACTATACTTCCAGTTTACCTGTCTTTTCTGATTCCAATCGAAAATCGGTTGCGCCTCAGAGAATCTCGTATCGTCCTTTACTTCTTTTATAATCAAAATATACCGTCTTTTACACTCTCAACCAGAAAAAGGCATGATGCCATAAAATTAAAAATCTTCGTTTGTCCTTAAAAGACTTACTCCTGTTCGTTCATAATTCTGGAATTCCTTCAAAAGTAATTATTGGCACTTTAGCCCCAAATTATCTTAATTTATATCATTAGTACAGTGCATTCCTAAATCATTTTGATGTCTTACTTTTATATTATGTATTTACAAGCATTCTTGAATGGTTTTGCATTCTTCTGATTATATATATGACTTTTGACGTCAGTCACAGTCTACGGTTTATCTTTCAATATGGAATTCAAAATTTAATCTGTACCTAAATCTGTTTTTTATTATCGCTACTGAACTTTATCATTATATTCTTTACATGATTCAGAATTATGGCTTGAACTTGAACATGACAACGACAACATACGACTCTATTGTATTAAATCTTGATTGACACACATAACAGATGTGAAGGAATAATACGGAAATGGTCTTCTGATCTGAAAGCACCGTTGCTTACATCCTTCATGAGCGAGAATCACAAAACTGTCATTTTGTCACGTTCAGCTTCGATTTATATGACATCGTAAAACGTACTTCGTTCTAGCAATTTAGAAGGAGATTGAATCATCAGTTCTGTTCTGTTCTTCTGTTGCTTTCTAAGCTGTTATTCACCGTTTACATCTTCACAAACTGTTACGTCAAGTTACACGTAATCAAAATAACTGAAGGAGAAACATTGTTTTCACGTTTTCGTTTTCAGGATTGTAAAAGATCCGTAATGTAATGATGGACTTACAGTCTTGTTTGTAATAAACATTTGATGTCATTGACATTGATGTTGACGTTCTGACGCTGTCATCAAAGTCATCAGTGACGTTCATGTCAATTAACACAACAATGCAGTTTATACAATCTTGAAATATAGAAATGCCAGAATTCTTGACTAGTTTATCCCCGACTCAGGCTCTTTTTAAGTTTCGAGATTTTGAAGGTACGTTGTATTGTTTTACAGGAGAGGTTGATGAACAAATGACGACACCTACGCTTTTTTAGCAAGGAAGGAAACTGACAAATTCTTAACGTGAATTGACACATGTTCGGGGAAATGTCACAGTCCGTTCGCAATTGTTATAACTGAGGATTGCATGTAATTCCATTGTTGTGCCATTTGCTTGTACGAAGGAAAGCATTAAATCTCATTTGCTGTCACCTTTGGGCGCTTTCAAATGCACTGTCACAAAAGCCCACTTTGTCATTTCCCATTGATCATTTTCTTGTTATTCACAATCCGTCATTCTGAGGAAGAAAAACATCTTCCTTTCGTTTTAAAGTCAACAGTGTGTGATGGATAGTAAATACAAAAAACTCTGAAGAAAAACAAAAGAGAGAAAGAGCAAGGAGGGAAGATGGAAAAAACATAAAGGCTCATCGCAAAACTGCAAGCAGTTCCACTCTTCCGAATTCTATCTTGTTCATCCTCCGTGACTGCGTGTAATCTTGTCTTTTCCTCACTTTATACCTTTGCTCTGTGTGTCCGGTGTGTCTTGCATTTCCCTATTCTCTATGCTATGTTGGAAACAAACCGTTTTCTATAATACAATACAATGCTTGGTTCAAGTTCAACTTCACTCTCATCCTTATTAGAGTGGCAGGTTTGTTGCTTCAGCTTCAGAGTTGAACTGTAATCTTTAATTGTACCTTGGGATTTCTTGTCTTCTGCCATGTGCACATTGTAACATCAAGAAACGTTAGGTCGACTCATCTTCGTTACCATCAAGTGAGAAAAGAGCAGGGAAGACAGACAGCAGAAAGAAACAACGATCCTCTTGGCTTCACTTCAACATTCCATTACGATTCGTAGTAAAAACCGACTCAAACTTCAAAACCTTTGCTTTCATTCACATGTAATAAAAACACTCAAATCCTAGTAAATAAAAATAATATAGTTCACCATAAAACGTACAAACTTGTTTTAGTAGTATTTTTGTTGTCTAGTTTTTAATTTTATTCAACTTCGATTATAAAACTGCACGTGTGTGTGGGAGTGTCCATTAATCAGTAGTTCCGAGTTCCGACTTTCAAACTAACGATGTATTAGAATCTTTACTATCAGAGATGAAATGAGAATGCACTGCTAGTAAATACTTCCGAAAAAAACTCAAGACTCTTCCGTTTTTGATTACGATTCTTGAGTGTGATAAATAATGCTAATGCTATAAAACCGAATTATGTATTAAAAAACGAGATTTATCATTGTGGAAGATTTTAGTTGTTGCTCTTTCAAATTGCTTTAATTATTAATTTGCACTTAAAGTGAGGATTTCTGACCAAGATCATCCTTGGTTAAATTCGGGGGTCTATTAAGTTAAGATCAGTGCAAGTTTTTGCCACCAAAGTTATTATTAATTAGCGTAATTAATCCAAATTATCCTAAAAATAGGAGATACTTTAACAGTATTCGGAAGTGATGCGTAGCCCGAGATTCCGCTTCCACGTCAGTGCGTGCATTCAGTAAGGCAATCTTAGGCAGTACGTGATTCGTCGTGATTTCATTCGTAATGCGGATTTGCAATAGTTGAGCTCACGTTTCATACTTTTTCGCACTTTCAGTTGCAATAAATGATAAGCTCCAAGTTTCTTTGTACAGTTAGAATGATTATGATATATTGAAATTAGGCATTTTTCTCAGAAAGTCTCAAGTAAGTCTCACTCAAAGTCAGAAAATCTGTTTCTTGTTTGTTACATAGTTCCATTACCGGGTACTTGACGGAACGGTTTTTCCGTAATGGAAAAGCTATGTGTAGAAAAGTAGAAACTAATGATGGTCTTCCTACCTTAAAATTACTGATGAGGTAAAATTTGCTCGTATAGAAAAGGTAATTGAAACAAGATATGATCATTTGATCGTAGGAAATGCCTGGAAGAGCTGTCATTCAAAAAGCTAGAGCCTTTTATTACCTTTAACACTGTACAATTTTGTGTCGATTAATGGACACGATGAGATGCTGCCACAAAATACGGCACAATATTCGCAATTACGTTTTTCCATTCATGTAAGTTGATGATTTGGCTTTTTTGTATTACACAGAAGTGCGTGTATTGGACACGTCGTCGTGGACTGGCTGTGGATTCGGGAAGAAGACGGATCACAACAAGCAGCGTTATTCATCCCAAATCAGGTTCAATTAAGGAAGGTTTTTTTCCTGGGAATCTCTACTTTGGAGTTGAACGATTCAATTTTCGACAAAAGTCTACTGGGCTGTTCTGTGCTGCTCCGCTTCATCGTTTTTGATGTTGATGATCTTCCGTAAGCTGGAATGTCATTTGGTAGTATCTGACCGAATTGTAATCACGGCTACTACGTTGAGAACCTCTAGCTCAAAAGACGTCAAGGAGACAAAGGGAACGTGAAAAGAGAAAGAAAAAAAAGACGGACCAAACAGGACTTCTTGTATAACACTTTGCCAAAAAACAACCCGTCATACAGAATGAAGGCATGTAAAGACAGTTGGAGGACCGTTTCCAAACATCACTTCCTCTCTCGTGTAAGCACAGACTTCAAGTCATGACTATGACCATTCCGTTTTTTGCAAATTCTCTCTCTGTCTCTCTTTTATATAAGCAAACGTACGTTCTCTAATTACTACTATTTGGGTGCACTTTTCTTCATGTATAATAATGAATTCAATAAGAGTAATAGCACATTACCAAAAATGCAAAGTAAAATGAAACGTCTGAAACGTGTGCATCTGTTATGTGTGTACAATGTGTAACATTCTTTGTTTTGTAGTTCGTAGTCCATAGTGTAAGTAGTGTAAGTAGTGTAAGCATTCATTGTAAAGCATTAACTTTAATAGCACATAGCACATCGTAGCATTTTAACACACAATTTCGCACACTGTGCTTTTATATAAAATACAGCTTGTACTTGTGCTGCAGTCTGCACCCATCATAAAAAGATTGAAGGATGTTTCTACGAGGTATACTAGTCTTCTTTTACGGGAACAGAATAGTAATGTTTACTATTATGCTATTTGGTAAGAATAGCAAAACAGGGTACAGTTAAGTGTACGCAGTGAATGTGGTTTATGCAAATTGAGCTAAATGATACAGTTTCTTAAATATTTGTACATAATGCGCTTTTGCGTTTCTATTTCAAACATGTCATTTTTTGTTCCGGTGAAGCTCTATTTTACCCATGTATGCCGTTCTTCTACTGTGTGCGACATGTGAATAACTGTCGTCGGTCTTTGAGAGTTAAATAGGAGCAATTAGCAGCAATATGCAATCCTTAAATATAGTAACAGTAGTAACAGGATAGAATGAAAGGTTAATTTTGACCAAACACTTACTTCCGGTCGAGTAAAACACCGAATTCTGAGGAACGATAGCGGTGTTTTCGTTTTAATACTCTCATTTTTCATTCATCTCGCTACCTTTGTACATTTTCCCACGGAAATTCCAGTCAGGAATCAAAAATTTGCTCATTCATTTTCATATACTCAACTCTTGGAAATCAAGAGTACGAAAAAGACTTAATTGAAATGTTACTTTTGAGACCGGAACAAAGGGCGGCTCCAATCACCCGGGATTGATTGCTAGATTACTCCTTTGTGTACCCTTGCAGAAACAAGTTCATTACGCATCACTTAACATCCAATTAGAAGCTATATCTTGACAGGTTAATAATTGTTTATAGTTAGACAGATGGCTGTTTTCGTTTTTACTATCATGAAATCGCAAATATGAAAAGTTGAGAACAATTGAAATATGTGTGCTGCTGCAAGTTGCAAAGCATTTAAGAAGGAAGTTGCACACAATTTTCAGTATGTACTATCAAGACTATCATTAAAACTGAATGTTTTTTTGTTTTTGTTTGTTTTTTGTGTGCGTGTCAACATTGAATGGATGAGTTACAATTGCAGGTTTCGTTTCAAAGCAATGAAATAAATATGTGAATGAAATGAAAATCAAGCGTGCACAAACGTCTTTTTCTTTTTCGGGGTGATAGTGCATGTAAAATGTAAAAATGTACTAATGATTTTTGTTTGCTTCACAGACTTTGGTTTGGATAGTGCTAATGACGACGGTCACGAGACTACACCTGACTTCCGCGTCTCATTTACCAACTCACGAGGATGATCACAAGAATGATGATGGGACGCCGCCACCACCGCCGATTGTAGACGAGTCCGTTGATTTGGCCTTGTTGGAAAGAATTCAAGAAGCGATCACATCACCGATTAATCATGAATCAACAGGTCATATACCACCAACTGCAAATGCCATGCCTGGCAAACGATATACGGGTAAAAGTTCAAGAATTCAAGATATTTAGTTTGCTCCGTTTAGCGAGAATGAATTAAAAGCTTATTATGACAGCTAATGCTAAAGTCTTTAGGTGAAAGAAAAAACGTTCGTTGTTAACAAAGATGTGAATTCGGGTAAAGTTGATGCCGTAGGCTTTTAGTTCTTGTTAGCAAGTTGTTTGAACTGGTAGTATGATATAGTAGTTTAATAGAACATAATTTGTGAAAGATGATAATCTTAGATGTAACAATGATGAAGATTTCATAAACGGTACTGTCTTTTACGACTAATTTACAAGCTTGGCTCTTATTTGTTGTTCAAGAACGTATTACAAAAGTGGCAGGTTAATTGTTTAGAACGTTAGTAGAAGGTTGGATTTGAATTGAAATGCAACTCCTCTGCAACAGTTGTTCTTTGTTGTACACTTGCACTTTGTGTGTAATAATCAGTGTAATTTGCCATTAGGTAAAAACCTAACGGGTACACTTCACTAGTACGTAATATACTGACGGAATTTTTGCCCTTTTGTCTTATCTTTATGGTGTTTGAAGGCAGTTTCCGTAGGAGTAAATGGTGCGAACTTTGCGTCTTAAAGTCTTTACAAGACGAATCTTGCTTTCCCCGTTTGTTTTTACTATAGTAGGTCGAGAATCCCGCAAATGTCTTATCTTTATGGTGTTTGAAGGCAGTTTCCGTAGGAGTAAATGGTGCGAACTTTGCGTCTTAAAGTCTTTACAAGACGAATCTTGCTTTCCCCGTTTGTTTTTACTATAGTAGGTTGAGAATCCCGCAAAATGAGAATGACTTCTCCATATCAGTCCAGAGTGCAAACAGTCCAAACAATAATAAATCCTCCTTATTTCACACTTTGTAATGCAGATCTATTTTTATTACACAATTCCTTACAGAATGTTTTAATTTATTCAGATTGTGCCGAATTGAATGTGCTAATTATGTAATTAACGTATGCACTTTTGGGTTTACTTGCAGGTATCTCTGCCTTTTGTGACGAGAGACAAATGACAATTTTTGGACAATTCGTTGAACCGTTCAAAGGACGCATTTACACGTACGGTTACTCGGATGAACCAGAATGTGGAGTGACGTCCGTGAACGACCCAGCCGAGAATGTCACGTTCCTCCTTCCCCTGGGACATTGTGGAGTTCAGATGACAGCTCTTGACGATGTACGTCCGGTTTCAAACTCATGATGTCTGTTGCAATTAATCATTTCGAGTCATAAGCAAAAATTGATTAATGGGTGTCAACCAAACAAGAGTCGTAGGCAGTCTTTAATATCAAGAGTGAATGAAGTGCCAATTAATTCCTTTTTTAATAGTTAAATGCAATGTCTTTCCACAATTAACTGGTTTCAATACGAATTAACCTTACCCTTTTGTTTTTACATTTTCCGTATTGTTATTTGAATTCTTATGAAGTCTAATGTTCAAGTCCTAATATGCATGCAAAGCGTGTGCGCTTCAGTTTCCGCCTTCTCCACGTTGGGAAGTCATAAAAACGGTGCTTGATCGTTATCAACCATTTTTCTACTGTGAACAGCACGTTAATTCGGTTAAAATGTTTATGCACTCGTGTTTACGCAATTAAACAAGAATTCAACTCGATGTGAATAATGAAATAATGTTTTTTATGGCTTTGACAATAACGAAATGTAAATATTTTTTTTCTAGAATCTGGAAAACGACCTTGTACATGAAGTGACATTGTACATTCAATATTCCTCTTATCTGCAACAGATTATTGATGAGAAAGTGACAGTCAGTTGTGTCGAATCTAAGAGCGACGTTATGGACGACATTTCGCAGTCGTAAGATGAAACAGCATGATAAACATCACGAATTCAATTAATTTTTTATCGATGAAGAAAGAATTACTAATGAAATTTATATTTTGATGATTACAGACTAGATGATAGTGTACAAAGTGGATCTTCACGACAAGGAAGAAGACTAACAATGTTGAAAGATCCTGGAGTGAAGGGATCCATGCCGAAAATATCAACGAAGATCGGAGAAGCATGGATGGAAATTCTAGCTGGAAAAGATCCAGCACCGAAGTCAAAGAAGGCTTTGCCGATTGCTGTCGGCGAAGACGTCACTTTAGTTATTTCAACAAAAGTCATGAGTAAGATCATATAAAGATTATAATTCGCAGATGAATCAATCATAATACCCAATGTAGCTCGTATCCAATAATTATATTGCTTTCTTTGTGATAATAATTACAATACTCGGTACACTAAATGCTACAGTTAGCTTTAGCTAGGTCCTTAGGTCCTTAGGTGGTCCTTGGGTACTTCTGCTTTTATAACTCGAATTATTTACAAAAAGAGAGATAAGGGATCAGGCATGAAGAATGGAGTCAACTAATTTTTGTAACTTGTTAATTATTAATAAGTTGCTTATTAAATACAGTAATGAAATTGCTCAGAAGAAATTAACTCTTGACAAATAATAATACGATTTCGGGTGCTATTGTACAGAGTTTTGAGCACATTTATGCTTTATGGATGTTCAGGTGAAGATTGTATGCAACAATGCCATGTTTTGCCAGTTTTGCAACAATGCAACACTCTTACAAGAAAAAAATGTAGACGTCAAAAAAATTTGGACATCAGCCTATAGAAAAATAATTGCTAATGATAAAATAAGCAGTACAGTACGTAAGCAGTTTAATCAGACATTGATTTATTAAGGAAATAATATGGTAAAGGAAAATGCCATTTCAATTACATACAAAACACATTATATCAAAAAACAAAAAATTTAAGAAATAGTTGTGTGGGAGTCAGTTCTGGGTTTACTTACAGTAGTTGAGTTGAGTGTCTTGTCTTGTCCTCTTGTCAACTTGTCACGCTGTTTGTTGATTTGTTGGGCATGGGCAGATGGGCATAAACTGATTATTAATCCATAAAGTCTAAATATAAAGTCTCAGAGAGAGAAAGAGAGGGTCGACAATGTAGAGTAGGCCGTAGCCTTAAAACCGGAGAATCTTATATTTATTTGATTTATAGTTCTGAAACGAAAATGCGAATCGAATTCCGGGCGGGTCAATTTTGTAACAATGTTGTCTGTTAATGTGAAATTAACATTATTTTGAAAAGTATATTAACATCTGTATACTTATATTATTATAGCATTCAAGTATTAATATTAATGATTAGAACTAACGGCTAACGGTTTTAACGACCAATTACAACTAGAAACATTTTACGGGAGTGGGAATGGGAAAGCAAACATTTTGATGGCTACTTTTTATTATCTCTCGGACATAAACTATAATTAGAAATATGAACTCATTTGCGAAACTCCTTCAATGAATGAATTATTAATGTTGCTTTTCAATTAACTAAAGTCAAATCCTACAATTCTGAATTTTAATAATTCAACATGCAAATGCAACTGGCAATATTAAGCCACTAATACTTTAATGGCAGATTATTTAATTATTTTTCCTTTCCCGGTCCCTAACCCTAATACGTTGATTATTGATATAAAAGAATTCGATTTTACTTAACTTTAACTTCATTGGGTTGGTATTAAGCTAAGACGTTCAATATGAATAGCTCTTATTTTGACATTCTTGGGACATTACAAAGTTTTCAATAAATGTTAATTAATTGTGTATCTGACTATTGATAAATTTTCAGGGGGTTATGATGCTCGGATCGTCAATTGCACAGCTCATGATGGATCACGAACAACTGCCGACGGATACAGAGCACAACAGATTCTGGATTCCGCAGGTTGCTCCGTGGACAAAGCTCTCGTTCCGAATTTCCGAAGACGTCGTCTGCCGATTGAATCTCGTAACCGTTTGATTACCCTTCATTTTGCGACTTTCCCTGCGTTCAAGTTCCCTGAAAGAGATCACTTGCATATTCGTTGCTCTGTGGTGTACTGTCAAGGGCCCTGTCCGCAGGAACCCTGTGACAGTGGAATCAATCATTTTGGAACGTGGAGAGAAAAATACGGTCGCATTGCGGATGTGCTCGTTGATTCTTCCGAAATCGTCAATTCTGTAGAAGTGTCCGCTCCTGAACTGGAAGATATTGGAGGTTAGTACTTTATTTAAATATAACTTGTGGCCTACATTTAAGTGAATTCAGATTAAAAGACAACGCTGGAGTAGAAGACAAGAAAGTCAAATATGAACTTAATTGAACATTGAAGTTGAACTATTGATACTGCAAGCTTCTCAAGTTATAGTGGATACAGCGAATCATCATCGAACGGCGTATTATGGTATAATATTACATAAACTATAGGACGCAATTAAATCAATGACAATTGAAATTCTTATATAATACTTTCTATAAGAATTCTGTTGTTCCGAATCCAGTCCCAAGGGTAATGGGGCGACCCCGATCTTTGCACCTTTGCAATGTTATGGCATGACCTATGGTTTGTTTCGACTTTAAGAGATAATGCAATGCAATGTGAACACGTGAATTTCTTGAGTATCTCAGTGCCCATTGAACCATGGAGAGTTGGAAGTTGTAACGGTGAAAGAACTTTTTTTGGACTGAAAGTATATCATTTCTTTATGGAAAGAACGGCTTTTGTGTTCTTATGTCCGTTTCACAAAGATGTGAAAACCGTCCCCTTTTACTTTTGACGTGCTTGTTTCTCTTGCCTTTAGCATTCGCAATCGTACTATAAGTACCAGACAACCAACGCCAACAACAACAACAACGAGACCATAAGCCATTCAAGTACATAATGTGCGGATTTCACATACTTATTTTGAGTCATAAGTATAATGTATTTTGGTGGTGTGTGTGAAGATTTTCTTACACAGTGGTCGGATCGTATTAGTATAGTTTGGCTTGTAAGTAGAGATGAGATGTGGCAAGGGTCCAACGTACAAGTGCAATGCAACGTGTCATGAGCTATATTGTCAAGAGGAGCATGTCTCATGGTGATATGTATGGATATTGAACCATTAAACGAAGGTGTGATGCATGAGAGGAGACTTTTGCATAATTCTCAGGATGAGTCGTCGCGTCTCACGAGAGACTCCGTTAAAGCTTTGCTCCAAAAAGCACTTCCTTCCTGTTGTTCCTTGTACAGTTGACACTCTCCGTGGAAATGACTGTTTTAATGGTGCACCAATGAAATTATCCCGTGACCACCACTTCTCTGTCAGAGTCATCCATGCATGTAAACCAAAAAGGTGAAACCGTCACTCTCTACCATAATATTGGACCTATAGTTTATAAAGGTTCCTGGATAACGCACTACGTTGCGTAGTGTTGATGGAAAATCTTACCACACACCTGTACGAGATGACATTGTCTTCACTTTTCAAATCCAAAGAATTTCAAAAGTTCAAACTATCGTATGTATGGGAAGTGGAAAAGAGTACACGGTACATCGCTACATGTCAACATGATTCATGAGGATCAACACGAAATGTAAGAGGCATGAAGAGTTGTTGGCTTCTTCAGATCCCGAAATGTCACAGAAGTGCGAACTTGTGTTTTTATGCAATAGCGTTTTCGGTGAAGAATGAGAACTGAGGCTTTTGTGGGACAATGAAGACCGGCTGGCCACTTGTGGTCTGTCGAAACCTTTTTTTTCAATTTGTCAGTTCTCACGAGTTGACGATGAGGAAGTGTTTCCGACTTTTCGAGGAAGAAACCATGTGATATTCTTTGCTCTCTATTGAATTTTCTCCGTGAATTATATTTGGATGCGTTTACTCTGCGGATTTTCACTTGCCTCCCACAAAGTTACTGCCTTTCTTGCTATTCAAATCGCATTGTTACTTGCAACATGAGGATTATTCAGAATCAGAATACACACAGGTTTCATTATTTTCCCTTTTCTCACAATGGTTTCTAGCTTACAAGTAAACCATTGTTTTTAAAATGTTAAGGTGTCGACTGTCGAGTGCCGACACTCAAGAACTCAAACAGTCAAGGTGATTTTTTTGATAAGATTCGATTCGATTCAATGATATGCATATTTTTTTATTGGTTAAAGGGTTAAAGGTCGTTTCAAACATTCATTTAACCAGTTTATTGAATTTCGTTTAATTTATTAAGATTACTTCCACATTCTCAATGCAGTAATGCTACAATTTTTTTTATAATATTCTTCATTACAAATCAAGTAAGAAAACCCTAAAAGTCGACATGTTTTTATCCCAATACTATTCCAATAGGCCCTAAGCCCATTAAGAGAATTTCCAATGCTATGGCAAGGGAGATGAGCATTTGGGGCAAAATTCCACGTTTGGACCTTTTCGATTCATCCGGTTTCGGAGATTGTTCTTTAGATGTTTCTTTCACAATTGATGTGATCACATCAGTCGGATCATTAGTACTTTCCGTTTGATTTAACCACAATGCTTTCTGTGTTTTGAAGAATTTTAAAGCATTCTCAAGGCTGCCGAAAGAATCAATTAAGGTATTCAGTTGTGTGAGAACTTTGACCAATTCATGCGTTTGGTTATACGCAATGGATTGAATATTCACGTTGGAGACGTCTGGTTCTTTTGCTTCTGACATTGTTGACACAGTCGCATCTACAATAATTAACAATTGTAATTTTACCGAGATCATTATTAATTAAGAAAAAACTGTAATTGCTTTGTTATATTTATATCGATACCTGGTAGATTAACAGGACTGCTAAGAATGCTGTCCACTGAAATCAACAGCATAAGAAAAACCACAAAACTTTGAATGACAGGTTTCATTTTCAGATCGGCCTGACAATGTTGAAATGAAACTTCTTTTGAACTTTGAAAGCCTGTTTAACTAACTACGTGGCTTAGGCTTGCAAGTTTACTGGAGTTTGGTGACTAGGATCTCTTTGTTTTTATGAACCCCGTGCAAATTATTACTTTCTTAATCACCGAACCAATTAAAACTGAGTTTCGTTTAGTATTCTAATTCTTATGCCCTCTCTTGTTTCTGGACAATACGAGATTTCATTTTTTTTACCTTACCTAATGAAAGAATTAAGTTGGTTAATTTCTTCATTATGAGCACGCGAAATGAAGAAACGCTTTGGATTATTGTGTTTTTTATTGTCATTTTTTCTAATGCAATCCTCTTAGAGCTGCAGGACAATGAAATGTGAATTATGATTTTGGTACTAATAATCTCAAACTGCTCATCTTCTTCCGCAATTTGGCAATAACTCCAGTGTGTAGTAAGCTTATAAATACACGCAATATAAAAAAGCCGAAGCTTATTAAAACTTGTTGATTTTGAACATTATTTTTGTTGTTGTTGAGAAAAAAGCTATGAGCGTGCATGACGCTGTGAATCCGTATTTAGCAACGACGACATTGCACATGCACGCAAAGCGACATTTGGAAAATGAATGGAATTGAGATGAATTAAATTGAATGGAAGTCTTGACTTTGACTTTGCTTGGTCTTTTCCTCCGTCTCGTCTCGTTTGCACAATGTTGTGCTCTTTTTTTTCGACTATTGTGAACAATTGTTGACTCAGTCAGTCACACACTTTGAGTGAGTCCACAAAGTCCAAGGCACAACAACGTTACTTCTCAAAAGGTGGAATGAAAGAGACTTTGTTTCCCTGTGCAAATTCACAGACTTTGGCTTTCACAATGGCTACAATAATTAACGAAAAAGGATGTCTTCAATGAAGTGAGTACCGTAGGAAAGGATTACAATTTAAAATGGGCTTGCAATCTGCAAGTGTGTTATATAGTCAAATGCTCTGTATTGAATTGAATGGAGAGCATTTAAGACTTCTTTTTATTTGACAATAATGCAATGAGTAACTTGAGCCAAATGCTATTTTATTCCTAGACTGCTTGAGATCATTGCCCTGGCCTGGCGGAGACTCCATTCTTTCGATTTGTCCTGCATTTTTGGGTGCTTAATAGGCTCCTCATGTGCTTAGATTGTTCCACAAACTGCATGATCACAGGACGTGGAAGTGGAAGTACGTAGGACGTTACGTAATGGCAAACGTGAACGATTTTGTCAATTTGATATATTTAATAACAGTTAAACAACAGCTTGGGTCAATGCAAATGTGTTCAATCTTACTGTTTTCCATGATTCACTTGAGTGAATTCAGGGTAGGAAGAAGGAGACACAAGGATTTATAAACTGTCACCGATTTTTGGAAGGTTTTTGCACTGTTTTTTTGTATTTGGTTTAATAAAGTTAGGAAATTCACGATTTTTTGTAACAGCATCATCAAATCAAACTCATCATCATCTCTTTCAGTCAGTCTCAGCTCAGTGTGTATCAGATTACATCATTATAGTATCATGATTTACTTTAACAGATTATATGTTGCAAGGGGATGATTATTCAGACACTCCATTCCCGTACATAGTAGTTTACGTCTCATAAAAAGTGCATAGGAAAATAGGAAGCGATTTGTACTTACACATTTTGTCGATTCATTTTCTCCTGTTGAGCGAGCAAAAAGATTTTCTTTATTATGCTAAAAGATGCATGCTGAGATTTATTATTGTAAAGGAAGATGCTTTTCTCACCTTTCCATTTCAAAATGTAAGACGGAAGACGGAATTCATAAGATTCTCACTAAGTCAAGCAAGCATGTGTCCCATTCGTTCCTACTTTACACTTCTCTTATGCAACTCCCTTCCGTTTTCCATAAGTACATACTAAAAAGTCTTAATAAAAAAATGCATGCAAGCAAAAGAATTACTGTGAAAGAGGCGAGGAACGGAAAGATGCATTGGAGAGCACGGTTTATTGTCAACAGGTAAAAATTTCATCACGTTTTGTTGGCAGGAATCGCAGGATCTGACAGTTGAGAGGAACGTTAGAAACATCGCGGTAATTTTGCTCAAGCGTCATAAGTACTAAATGGACATTTTTGCGACGGGACCGGTGACCAATTCGTCACGTGTGCATGTAAACAAGAGATTTATCTTGTTGAAGCTCCTCAGTCCTCAGGGTTGTGTTTTGGGAATGTGGAATGATGTCATAAAGAGAGACAAGCTTATTCTTACTTGTTTTTATGACACGAGTAATTTCAGTTCTATACTTTTATTCTAATGAGTCGAATTTTTTAACGATTGTGTATTCAATCGTTCAATCCTCTGTGACCAAACGTAACTAAATGAGAATATACTGTTTAGTGACCATTTCTCGGAATCTTGAAGAATGCAGAGAAACGGAAAATGGTCAGTTTTGCACTTGTCGACTTCTGGTGTGATGATGTCCATGTAAAAAGGGCAATTAAAAGTATCATGTCTTGAGTTGGTTCTGCTTCTGCTGCTGTTGGGATTTGAACGTTGGACTTACTAAACGACAACGTACAATTATCAGTTTGAGTTTGACTGATGACCAAAATGCTCAACAGACACAACTGTACATTTTGGATAGAGGAGAGAATGAAGTACAGTAAGCATTGCAGTAGGCGAAACTTGCCCTTGCCTTGTTCATTGTCCGGTTGTAATTAGATGCAAGATGTGCAATGAATCACTGCGTTTCTCACAACAAAGCGACAGTGGGAAACAAATTGTATCGGGAACGTCTCAAAGTCTAATGTGTTTTTCATTACACAACACATTTGCATAGCGATTACGGAATGATTTGATTGTGTCCTGTCGATTCAAGTCCCGTATGTCCTAAGTGGGAATAAAGAATACACTATCCATTTGTCCATATAAAAATACAAAAAAAACGAATGACCAACCATTCAGACAAAAAGAAATGTAAGAAAAATTGTTTATTCTGTATCATTCCATAGGTGGACACCATTACGAGCGTCACCAAGCTACTTCCGCTGGAAGTCCTGGATCATCCTCATATTCCAGTGGTGGCGGTGGAGAAGAAAGGACCAGTCGACAATTCGTCGACTCCAGTCACACCAGCAATCCAACACCACATCATGCGCATTCCACGGGATCCAATGCTTCCCCATCCATGTTCACCAATAGCCAAGTTCCATTGCTGCAACCAAATCCAGCTTTGAATGGTAACAATGTTTGTGTCTCACCTGGAACTGTCATTCTTGCATTGGTAATCCTTGGAGTTGTGCTTGTAATCTCTGCCACTGCGACTTTGTGGTTTGCACTCAAAAGATCAGAAGCCAAAAAGTTTCATCAGAAACATGCCTTTAACCCAGGACCTCAACCTTACTACAGATTCTCACACTGGTAATTATCTTACCAGCTATAACTATTTAAACACGTATGATATCATTTTTGATTTCAATGAGTGGGTTACGATTGAAAACTGACAGTATTTAATACGATACCATTTTGTATACATTTTTTGACTGATGATCGACGAATTTTTGGACTTGTTTTCGTCGTGGACACATTACACTGTTATAATATATGTATGTACTAAGAGACTAAGACCATACCAAGTGTGCTTGCTAAGTGATGCGGTTTTAGTTAATTTTAAAATTTAATGACATAGACTCGTACAAACGGTTACATATATATGATTAATTTTTATTTAAAATTTAACTATCAATCGTAATCATAAAAATCATAGTTAAAGTTGATTTTACTGTGACAGCGCTCTCGTCGCGTCACAAAAGCTGCATTTGTGATGTTTCGTAGTTGAGTGCTCTGAAAATCGTCTGAAATGCTGGACAAAAGTGGCACGATTAGTTTTTTGATTTATTTTAATTTACGACAGGACGTGTGGTTTTTAAAAAATGGTTGGCTTCTGATTTGCGAACGGGTATAATTTTCAAGGCTATTTATGAAACGACAGGAAATCGGAGATTGTACGGTTTGCTAACGCCGTTGTTTAATGCTACTTACATAAATACTAATTACTTTTATTTAAGGGAGGACAAAGTTCGGTAAAGTAATTAAGTAATAGTTTAGCTATAGTACTAGGTTAGATATTTCAAACAAGAGAGTGTATGCTTCGAGGTGTGTTACGTATATTACGTTACTGTACATTTGACATTTGGTGTATTATAGTAGTATTTAGTTAGTCTAGTGTTTAAAAAATGGAAGGGTATTTTTAAAGCCATGCCTTTTAAGGGGTTTTAAAGTTTGAACACTAACAATTACACAACAGTTGAATGGATGGTGTCATGGTGTAGAACGGAAGGTAACTTTTATGGGATGATGTGAGACTTTGAGGATTGAGAATTGAGATTGAGACCGCATGAGAAATGTGGGTTGTACACAGCGACAATTGCCTTTACATGAGTCGAACGAATGAACAGCGTTGAAAAGTCGACAGGTGCCCGTAAAAAGACGTCAGATTCCAGTTTCGACATTTGATTTTATACGGATACTTTATGTGGACGTTAGACGCGTTTATAAGTATGTATACAATCTCAATTGTCACTGCGTGTCATCACCGTCTCATCGATGATGCACCTGAGACACAAAACCCATTTGACAATGACACTGTGTGAAGGCAGCGAAGGCACGGCCAAGGACTCGGTAGGATTTCTCTTTGTATACTGCCACCGTTTTGTAAAGCTGTAAAAACTCTGAAAACTAACATGCTGTGACGTAATACCTTCAAAATTGTTCATTCATCCTTGTGTGAGCCAAATGAACCAAAATAATAATAATAATACGGAGAGCACTCTCAAAAGAAAATTCATACATTAGCAATATTATACGTTGTATTGTAGCAGATTGAGGAAGTTTTTTTTAAAGTTTAAACCACACTAAACCGGAAGGAAGGAAGCGATACTATAAAAAACCAGCTGTCCCAAATTAAAGTAGGAGTCCCGTAATGATGCTTCATAGTATTATAGCTAACATTACTTTTTACATATAGTCTCATTTACACGTATATTCCGAAATGGGAAGATGTAACGATGTAACTAACGATGTGGAGTAATGAGCACTGCTTTTTAGTAATAACTGAATTGAAACAGTAGAAAATCGTGACGAAATGATGAGTCGATTCGCATTGGCGCTTCATTGCAAGTTTGAGTTTTATGCTCTCAATAATGTTCATATTTTGCAATTGAGCGTGGCGAAAATGCAAGAGTTGCACAAAATTTTCATCCGATCTGAAACCCACACACGACTTTTTCAATTGTCGTAGGTCGTAAACCTTGTATTTCATTCCATATTACATTTCTACTGAGTAACGTCAACCGGCCAATCAAAATGCTGTTGTTTGTAACATTTTATGTACTATAAATAATATAGAGTAAGTGTATGCGAGTATGCGTATTATATTATGTATTGTTGTGTGCTGTTGTTTGTTGTTCCATTTTTAATAAAAACATGTTTTTGAATTTTTACAAGTAAACATGCGTATCTTATTGTCTGTTTATATTTCCGGTTTTAATAGAAAGTACTAACACTTTCATCAGCACATTAATCATCTTTAGCGGGTGGACGAATAAAGATCAATTTTGAATGCTAAACTATTCCATTTCAGAGAAGGATGACAAGGAATCGTAAACTGCATTGTTAAGAAAACCGTCAAGTGACTCAATTAAAGGAAAACCCACGAGAACCTTTTTTGAAAATGACAAAAACCTTCTCCCACCTTCGATTTCCGGCAACATGAATGAGGAAACAGAAAGAATGGATAGTGGAAGTGTGACTGGGAAAAGAGACAGAACTGTACAAAGTGCAAGGGTTCCGAAGAAGAACCTCTTCGTTTTTTGTCCTTACATGTTTGTGTACAGCATCTGTCAAGTCAAGATGTCAAGAAAACGGAGTCTTTTGTTGTCCACTTTTCACTTCATATGTGGACAAACGGACACACATTAAGGACGCCGAAAATGCCCATTCAGTGTGAAAATATTACAATCAACCTCAACCTCCTTTATTTTGAACATAGCGGAAAGTGAGAGTGTGAGTCCCGAAAAAGAAACCGAAGCACTTCGTGTCGTTCTCACGAAAACGACGTCGCTACATCATTTTTTTCTCGGCTCATCTTATTTCGTTTCTTCTTCATTTATGGCGAGGTGATCATCTCCGACTACACTACCCTTATCCCCAGTTGCCGTATTGCAAATCACACTTACATGATATTCGACTATTTTAAACATGTTCTTTATCCAATGACGCTTTTCACTGAATCCTAAATGAGTATAAGAAATATAAAAGACGCTTCAGGGAACTCTGAAATTCCATTGTCTTTCTAATATTGTAATACTTATCAAAATCGTGATGATTCTGGATCTCGATTTTTATGATTTTTTGGGATCCAAATTGTGCAGACTCACTTTCATGATACCATTATTCGCATTCATGATTTTGGTTTGTTGAAATGCGCCGATTATATATACGTTGAATTTCAGCAGTACAATAACAATAGTATCGTACTTATTTACTTGCTACTTATTTACTGAACCTTACTGAAGTGATACGTTTGAGGAGACATTTTGTATCCGAAATATCCGAAATTTCCGAACCTTCCATGAAACAGAATTTACTACATATTTTTCAAGCGCACGTGACAAATCATCAATGGACTTGAACTTGACCATGGATAAATGTAACAGCCGTTTAAGAGTTCAGAATGAAACCAAAGATACTGCAGGTAAGATAAAGATGTCTCATCTCATCTCTCATCTCAATTCGTAGTTACAATAAAAACGTGAAACGATTGAGATTCAAGTAAAAAGAGAAAAAGACGTCCGTTCAGGTGTGGCAAGGTCACTTGAATGAATCAGGCACGAGCTCATCTCCTGTTTTCAACGAGATTGAGAATAAAAAACGTCTATTGTTGAGCAATGTGCAAAATTGTGCACGTTTTTTTACCCCAGTTCTTGTTAATTAAAGAGATGACTTGAGTAAACGATGTAGGACACGGTTTGATTTGATGTCAACGCATCTTTTTTGTCACAAAACATCGAAAAAATAAAGATTGACCTTGAATGTTTTACCCCAGTTCTTGTTAATTAAAGAGATGACTTGAGTAAACGATGTAGGACACGGTTTGATTTGATGTCAACGCATCTTTTTTGTCACAAAACATCGAAAAAATTAAAGATTGACCTTGAATGGTGATAAAAGTCCATACTGATGATGGCATAAATTGCCGACAACCTTATTTCCGTTCAGTTTTCTAAGGTTCCTTAGAAGCTTAGTTTAGCATTATTAATTTATTAATAGTTATATTTTTAATAGTAGTTGCACTTTCCACACCTGTTGTCTCAATCAATAGCCATGATCAATGCGGTAAATAAACCAATGAAAAATTTTAGGTATAAAAGTGAATCCTAGTTCAAGCTCTCTGAACACTACACACGAAAAAGGCTACGGGTCTACGGGGCGGAAATGCACGATTTACCCCGCTCAAATAACCGAGCTCAACGAGTAAATGATTTGCGTGTGCAGATTCACTGCAGGGGCTTCAGCACCGTGGTAATTGACGCCTTGGTTTTGCAAACTCTTCCGGTATTATCTTCGCAAATTCTGACGTTATATAAAATACATTTGCTTGCATTCCTTCTTTGCGTGTTTGCATTCTTCTCAATTTAAAGGAATAAAGAGGGAACAACTTGAGTGCAAGTATATGTACTAACTTTATTGCTGAAAATGCTAATGATCAATTCAAAATGATTTGCTCAAGTCATGAGATGAAAACGACCATATCTTGCAAAGGTGAAAGGGTTAATCTTAATGCCCTGAGGAACACAAGACGAAGGAATAAATGTCAAATGTCACTTTTCTCACTTGCAATTTTTTCATTTTTGGAAACTGTTAGGGCACAGAATCCTGCATTTTGCATGTTTCAGAGTTTGGCTGGGTTCAATCAGCTCCGGTGAATCCTGTATGTTCCGTTAGTCTGCTCAAACTTTTGCATTTATTTGTCCGAACAAAAATGCAATGTAATAACGTTGACTTTTTTAAATTTTAGTGACAATTAAAGGCAAAGACCTGATTGTGAGCGACTAATATTAGAATTCGAATTTGAATAAAAGTCCAAAAACCAAAAATGTAAATAAATGAAAACGGTTCTTTCACATTTATGACTTTTAAGCATGGCTTGACTTTTCATATACTTTGGGATAAAAGGATTATTATTACTGATTTTATGGACTCGTTTTCGTTCTCGTCTTTTGGATCTGGGTGGTCAGAGTTCGGAAGCATATTTTGCACATGTATGAACTTCATTGGTGGACGGTGGCAGTGGCGGTGGTGGACAATATGACAATATGTGGTTTTGTGCTGTTTTGATTTGATTCTATTCAAAAATGCAAGGAAAGGATGATATGAATAAATTTTGCAAATCCAATGATCGCGTACATTTTCACAGTAATGAGTATTGTGAGAGAATTGTTTGAGTGAAAATTCTTGCAAAGATGGTTTGTTACGTAAGAATGGCCACAACCAAGGGACCCTGGACTGGACCTCCGTGTGAAAGATGATGACGTAAACTACTTTCGATTGTTGCACCATTCATCCATTCCTTTTGAAAACGTGGAATCAATTTCCATCTCGTGCTCAACTGATCGGAACACACCGGAGATCATTGTTCATGACTTTCGGAGCAAATTGAGTTTTAAGAATAAAAAATGTAGGATGATAGACCGACCGCGGTGGGTCATTACCGTCTTGTGCGTGTGATGCTGCTCAAGACGAGATCCTACAAAAAAATTCCTTTCTTAAAAATGCGAATGAACGAAAATCGCAACAACAACATAACAACGCTACAAAAATACCCAAAAACCACTTTGACGAGAACATGACCAATTCGATTATATTTACAACTTGATGAGATCACAAGCATCCTGCGGAAGGAAGGAAACAGAAGATGATTTGGCTTTTTTTCTTCAGATCGCGGACTTTGGCAGTAATTCTATTACATTCTTTGGGCACGACAATTTGCTGAATTCCTATTTCTTCCGTTAATAATGAAGTGTTTTGTGTTTTTAAAATGTCATCGACCCTTTCATTTTTTGTTATTTATTAACAATTTAATAATATACATAATTTAAATCACGTAGTAATTTCGTAGTACTGGCTTTGGATCCGCTGGGATGGATAAATGGATTAGTTTTCCAAATCCCAACTCCAGTTTTTTATTTTTATAAGACTATAAAATAAGACACTTTTACTTTAACTATATCTACAGATCTTGAAAATGTATGAATGATGTAGAAGAAGCAATGTGGTGTGTGATTGATGTGATGATTGATGAAACACGATGAAACACTAACCTTCGTTATTTGATTCCAGAATATGAACTTGACATTACGTATGGACATTTCAAATGAACGGCGTTGCAAAGACTGATAGGCAAAAGATCTCATCTATAATTAACTTTGGGAGCGACGTCAAGAGCATTAAGTAAAAACAACAGTACGAAATCATAAACAAGTTTTTTTGGCACCCCCGCCCCTTGACAATGGGAACCCTTGACCCACAATTTGACAATTGAACGGTACTCCGCCCGGATCCGTTTAACTATAGCACATGATCTTATCTCATCGTCTCTTCTTTACTTTCTGACAAATTCAACTACGTTCGTTCACGTTGTTCCGTTTCATCTAGATGGACGTAATTTGATGGGAAACGGTTCGTTGTCTCATCAAGCGGTGATTATTGCCATTACTTTCATCGCGCAAATTGAATGTTCGCAATTAATTACGGATGTGTAGATGTGTTCTTACGACAGCCCAGGACGCGACGGATGAAAAGACGACATGCAATGCAAATCAAGACACTTTGCAAGTGTGATGTGAATGTGACGTAATCCATTATGCATCAAGCATCACCGTTCGTGTTAGCTCTTGGCGGATGCGTTCTTACTTGATCTTGAATCTTGATCTTCATGCCCTTTTCTTTTCTGAAGAGCCCGACGGGTTCTTACAATCTACTTTACTTTGCCATTGGACATGATTCACTTTGTCTCTATCGACCATTCTCAGATTGTATTGTATTCTACTTTGTACTACGTACAAGATTCCTTTTTTCAGGCACACCTCAGCTCACACGGTGGCAATTATGGACAAAAAGCTTCTTGTCACGAGTCAATGACCATCGTCTTCTTTTAGTACCCCGTCGTCACCCTTTTACATTCATTGTCTCATAGGAAGAAGATTCAAAGTAAACGTTCCTTCCTTTTTCCTATTGTTTCAGAGTAGAGTACAGGCTTAAGCCAATTTTTCGCCAATTTACAATTTCATTCAATGCATCTTCTTAATAAGTAGAAAAATAACGGGACTTTTCCATTTATTGAAGGCACGCGCTTTCAAGTGCATCTTTAAGGCAATCGTGAAGTACTTCATATTTATTATGCCTTTATGTCCTCGTCCTTGGATTTATAAAATCTACAATAATTACGCTTGCCCTTGCCTTGCTAGGAATAGGAATCTCACAAATGAACTCGACCGATTGACGATTGATTAACATTTCCTAACTCATAAGACGCGTGACCGTCAACTGTCGACCTGCAAAAATTAGAACAAAAAAGAATAATCACTAATTACAACAAAAGTAAAGGGCTCATAATTGACCAATATTAAGGTCTTCAAATTCAAATACACACGTGCTGAAGGTGAAGAAACGAAGAATACAAAAGAGAAGCAAGTAAACCTGCAAGATACGGCATAAGAAGACATTTTGGTCCAATGTATTCGTGCAGTAAGGAAAACACGTCACATCCACATTGTAATTCTGTAATGTAGCATAAGCTTCTGATTCCCATGAGATGAGAGTTAATATTAAATGGCTGAACATGAAGATGAAGATGACCCAGCAGTTTTGATTTGACAAGCCTTCTATCCAAAAGCATTTTCTATTGAAAGAAAAAGTGGTCTACGTGTACCTTCCAGTCAAACTTTGCATTTGTAGCACTTTGCGGAGAGAAAAGCGTCCAGTCCAGCCTGCCTCTGGCTTCTGGCTTTGGCTTGGCTGATGGCTGGCCCTCCAATTCCAAACTCCAACTTAAAAGCGTCATGTCATGTCATGTCATATTGATGTCATATCAATGCATAGGTTACAAATCATCAACCGTATAAAGTGTATTTAAATCAGTAATTTATTACCTTTTAAAGCCATTCAGTGGCGTCCAAAAAATCAGACTCTTATGCCTGATGCTTTACATTTCAGAATCTTAGCGATTTTTGGAAAATCATTGCAAAATTAGTTGAATTAAGATCATAAATCAACATATTACATTTTCACTTTCTTTCAAGTATACCAAGTTGAACCTAGAATGATGGGAATCAAAATGATGGATCGTTAGCGAAGCGTGGATTAAAAAGACCAAAGAACCACTGAAAGTCTTTTTTTTCACGGATGTGCCATATTCCGTAAAGGCTACAAATCTTAGTTATTTCAGGGTTCCCATACTGGATGAAACTGACAAGGTTGTTGGCTTTTGAACGATCTTGCCGTTTTTGTACACGAAGGACTTCATCTAGATTTTTGCTACTCGCATTAAAATTAATCGGAATTTTCCTGAAGCCCAGCCCCATATGCTCTCTTGTTTTAGGTAGATGTTTAATGCATTCACAGAAAATAAAGATGAAAGGTGCATTACGTTGTTTTTGCCGTACCCGTTTTTTTAAGTCTGATGTGATGATATGATGTGCAAATGACAATGAGTAAAAATCTAATGAGACGAAGAGATGATGTAAAAGTGGTTTAAAAAGATGAAACAGAGATTTGGAGATTTGGAGTGTGGTGTGTGGTGTGAATGTATATTAATATTGCGTATTGTGTAGCAAGTACCATTGAAATGTATCGTGTAAACGATTTTTTGACAGTTTGGACAGACATAAACGAAAAATTCATGATGTCGGGTTGATGAACATTAAGGTTACGTCGACAATGACTTTCAGATTTGTTCCCGCACGGACAGAAATTATATAGTTAGTTCCCTTCTCAATGTCTGTAATTTTTTTGCATGGAGACGAGCAGCCAAAATAATTTTTGCACATGCCTTTGCCCTCTCAAAATTGAGCCCGGATGAGAGCATTGTTCCGGTCTGATTGTGACCACACAGCCATTTTTTTTAGTTATACTCTTGTATACAATTCGGACACTTCGGCGTTCACACAAGGGTCGAGTCCAGTGCGCCGAACATGAACACAATATAGCAAAACAGTTCTGAAAAAGGAATTGTTCGATTGCTAATTGTTCACGCCTGGTCATCGATCAGGTATCAAATTGAGATGTCGGTTGGTCTCTAGGAATTGTGCGGCGGTCACTAACTCAAGACAAAACGAGCAAGTAGCTTTTCGCTTTTTCTGACATCATCATTGTTATTGTTGTTGTTCATTTTTATAAGTCACCCACCGCATGCGCATCTTCAATGTATCGCTTTATCGCTTTTATACTCCGCTAGTCATTTCAATCATAGAAAAATTCTCAGGTGATTTTGATTTGTCTCCATTTCATTGCTCTCAAACTTTCTTTGAATGCTTACATTCTACATCCTTTTTTCCGTCTTTTATTATCAAGCGTGTGAGATCAGTCACTTTTATGCTCACAGTCCAAGTGTCTTTCCCATTTGCCACTTTGTGTTTTGTGAACGTGCCATTTTTTCTTTGGGCACTCAATCCTCCTCTTCTTCTGTCTGGTTGCCTTTCATTAGCTCAATGAACATTTTGCTACTGTCATTGTGCTCTTCAAAACCCTCCCTCAGATCACAATCTGGTTTGTTGCCCTTGCTTCCTCCATGTGCATGGAATATTGTTATTGCTGTTGTTCAAGTTTCGAATCCACGGAATTGAGCGCCATATATATTAATTTGTTACTGCTTTAATCATTTAATTCACATCCATCAACTGAAGGTTACGAACATAAACTTTAAAGCTTGTTGTATACTTCTACGATTTACTTGTACTGTTATTTTTATAATATTGGAATTTTAAAGAAAAGTTTTCACGATCAAGCCCGAAGTTCGTGGGTCGGTGGGTTACGTACTCGAATCGGAATCATATCCGATCCGATTCATGAAAAATTCAGACATTGAAGATTGTTGTTTGCACAGCTACCAAATTATAGAATACGCTTTTATATAGTAGTAGTACATACTTTTGGTATTGTCGTCATGTACGGAAGGTCAAAACGTGACCAATTCAACCTGTGAAAGGAAGGAAGAAGTTTAAAATCAGGTTTTTGAAAGGATTAGTTAAGTACAATTTACGATATTTGCTATTTGCTTCTTGGTTTATTTGGCCCCATTAAAGATACGGGAGATGAGCCCGACTGCATTGAGGAATTGGCTTACTGGTGTGTGAAGTTAAATCAGACCTAACTATTATAATCCTTAATGACAGGGTAAAAAGTGTTCACATGTTCCGCCTCCTTCTTTAATTTACACTCTTCACTTGACAATTAGCGGTAAAAATCTGTTTGTTTTGCCCTTTTACACTCATCTAAGAGGACTCCGGAGAGCAATTCAATTCGTAAAAGAAGCACTTGTAGCGCACGGTTCTGGCTGTACTCACACAATCACCTACAGCGTCGACGACGTCGTTTCATTGTGTCAAACAAGTCATTCCATTCCCATTCTCATCTTGAGCTCATCCCCACAAATGGCTTTTGACAAAATTGACACGGTCACAACTTCAAGATTACATTTTTCCGTGAACAATTTCAAGTCGTAAGACATCATTAGCTCATCTTTCTCGTTCCGAATTGCTCATTCCAAAAACCATTCAATTTATTATAGTGGTAAATACCGGGAGATCATATTATGTATATGTCCCGGTTTTTAAAGATTCCATTGTTGTACGACCGGGTCAATGTTCTCATCTATACCTCAATACCTCTTCATGTCTACGATTCTCTACCATGGTGGGTCACGGTCACAGGGTTATACGGTCAATTCTTTATCGGAAGTCAGTATTATGTTACTCTTTTATACTACACTTGTTACGCGACTATACTTGACTTGACTCACTCAAGACACAACTTTTAAGTATCATTACTCATTACTATTACTACACGTTACTATATTATGAGTTGAGAACAATTAATGCTCTTTTACACTTGTTATGTAAGCATTTACAATGCGTGTACTTGCTTCGCAATCAGGTTCAGTTTAGTTGTGGGCTGCTGTTTCATTTGTTCCTCTGGTTAATGTCATTTTGTCAATTGTGAAAAAGCAGACTTGGTTTTGTTATCTGGCGTGATTGTTCTGCCCTTCGAGTTCGACTCAATCGGAACTTGACTTGGAGTCATTTGTCGTATTTCTCTTTGTATATCGTTGTCATCAATTATCAAACTCTTCAGTCGCTACTTCATGACGGAAGTGCTTATTCAAAAAAAGGCATTTAAAGCTCTTTACATGCAGATTGCAGAAGAATCAGATGAGAAGTCAAATGCAAGAGAACAGAAAAGCAAGTACACATTTGAAAAGTTCCCGTTGCATTGTCTCAAAAGGGCAAATGATGACAAATAACCTGAGAAGAAGTCAGAGTCACACGGAGCACACGGACACGAGTGGCAATCGAATCATCCAAAAGTCGCTTGGAATGCCGCCCCGTTAAACAGTGATGGATGAGCTTTTTTGGTGCACAGAAGCTGAAAAGCATTCAAAGATATTGGAGAATACGTGTTATTCTTATGTAATCGGTTGAATACAATATTACCATTATTCTGCAAGACGAAAGAATTTCGAATGCAAAAAGGCAAAAGGCTGTTGTTGAGGCATCGCGGCACTTGAGAAATGAAAGAGAGGGACCAAGTGGAAGTCGAAGTGGTCATCAGAATGGGAAAATGACCAAATCTCCCGGTTCAAAGTGGTATAAAATGGTCGATAGGTTAAGAGGAGGAGATGAAAACGCTTATTGTACTACATTTTGAGACGTGATCACGTGAAACTACAATTAGTTAAAGGTCATTATGTTGCATCACCGTTTCCGACCGGGAAATTGAATGGAGGAGGAACAAGACAATCTTTTTCGTAAGCAAAAGCGGGACAGACAACGCAATTTACGCATAAAGCGAAAGGTAAAAAGGCACCGGTGCCTTTTGAACCGAATAAAAAAGATCACTTTTTCAGTTACTTAAGGAAGAAGAAGGAACAAAGTCTTCAAGTAAAAACGTAAAAGACTTACATAATAGTACATATAACATGAAAAAAGAAATTTTTAAAGGAAATACCTTCGCCTTTCACATCAACATCACTTTCCCATATAAAAAGCATTGTGTGCATTTTTGAGGTACGAATATCAAATATTTTTACTTTTTTCTCCTCCTAAGTTCAAATTAAGTGTTTTGTCTCGGCACAAGAAGCGTATAAGACAACAAGGAATCTCTTTTTGGCATTACAATAACATGAAAATGAAACGGAAGAATGAAAAAAATCGTACGTATTAAACTGTTGTGAATTATGAACTACTATCCAAAATGATTATTTCTGCAAGGCAAAGAGAAGAAGATGGAAAAAAATACTACGCAACACGGTTGAGAGCTGGGGAAGGAAGCACAGTTTTTGCAACATGTTTTGTAATTCTGAATCATCCTTGAGCACGTATTTATCCAACTTTTTTTTGGTTTCTCAAATAAACTAATCAACAACTCTCTCGAGGTGTGCTCACTCACTGCTCACACACATTTGCCCCCGTTATTCCACACACAATCTTCTTCTATGCTGTCTTCTTATTACAAGGATAATTACCGGATCTGTGCGTAACACTGATCCGGTGTGCCGGAGTCATTGTTCTTCACAAAGCGTTAATTTTCATACAAATGTGCAAACTTTTGCTTCGCCATGTGTCTGTTATCTGTTATGTCGTGTGGTAAAACGGAGATAGGAACAACTAAACGTTTGCGTGAATAGGGTATTATGTAGTGTAGTATCTTCCTAATATGGAAAATGCAATTTTTACAACAATCAACAGTATAGTAACACTGCTTTTTGACAATGACGGTTGTTGTTACTTTTTCAAGTGAGTGAGGACGACACTGAAGTGACTGTGACAACCGACAAACCCCCGTGGCACCGTCCCACTCGTTTTCCACATTACAAGATTACAACATTACTATTACGTTGCCTTATTTCCGTTATTATTGGTTATTGGTCACAAACTCCATGGATTTCGAGTAATACCTTAGGATCGATAGCAAATTAAAATTAATTACGTATATCATCAAAATAATGCAAGCGGAAGTGTAATTTTTGGAACGTTCTTTTTGATTTTGGACTATGCGGTCCTTTCCATTTCCAAAGTATTAAAAGTTAAAGTTCATACGAGGAGAAGAAATGACAATAGAAAAAAAGCAAGGATGAGATGAGATTGAAGAAAGCTTCACTCATTTGTTCACTTTGCGGTTTTTAACACCTTTGCTTTGAGAACAAAAGAAGATGGAAAAGACAACGGAAGATTGTGGCGGAAAAATGGCGACCGATGGGGCGAATCCTGTTCACCTTCCTCTCTAACTCTATGTACTTGGCTGCTTAATACTTGTATAATGGTCTTATGGAGTAACTTTATTACATTGGTATTTCATGAAACATTGCAAAAATCTTGAAGTATCGTCTTCTTGTCTTCTTCCTTCACTTCGTTTTCTGTTCGCCTCATTGGTTTTCGTGTAGTAATAAACTGCTTGGCAAATTACAGTATTTCCTTTCTCTCTCACCTTGAACCTCTGCCGTTCAACATGTCAGAAAAGTGAATGAAAATGCATAGTACACAAGGAAAAAGCCGTTTTCAAAACCGACTCTTTGATTATTTCGAGTAGTGAGCGTTTTAAATTTTTTGGGCCGATGGGCTTTTAGGAATTACGAATTTTTTCTTTCCTCTCGTCTCCGTATAAGATTGTTACATAAGTTGTCAGAAACCCAACGCAACGCAACTTACGTATATTCAACAATCAAATCCCGTACGGGAAGAGACGGGATGAACAATTTGCAAATGATCGGTGTAGTTGTAGATGTGTTGAGTGTTGATTTCCCTGCAACAGCTCAACAGCTTCATGTCAGCATGTCAGCTTCACACTTGCACACATGATGACTGACTGAATTTTTAAGTCCTAATGATTTCAAGTCTTGTGACTTGTGACCGCATGAATAATTCAAAAATGCCAAAATTCCATTGTGCCATCCTATGATTCAAACTGCATAATATTTCATCGTAGGACGATGATCACTTGTGAGTTCCAAAACCCAAAGAAGTGTAAACTGTACACAATATATAATAAATGTAAACACGTAGTTATTTCTCCGTTAACTGCAAGCAAAGCAGTAGTGTCAAGAAAAAAAGTACGCGTGGGAATTTTTCTTTAGAAAACAAATCTGTCTAGAAAAACATTTGAATTGTTGTTTTGTTTGTTGTTACAGTCAGATTGGATCATAACGTGTATTTGTTTATGATACAAATATGAAAGCTTGGACGGAGTAACCCTAACCCTGTAATCTGCAATTTTTTATTCAGCCATTCGAATCCAGAATTCCGTAAAACCACAATTGACAGGGAAGGTGCACAAGTACGGTTACAACTTATTTATTTCTTATCCTTTTCTTTCTTTCTGGACTAACGGTTTTTGCAGATGCAAGCATTAAATGCAAGCAAAATAATCTGTCCTTGAGAATCAAACGGGGGAATGCAGGCATCGATTCTCACAGTTTTGTCTTCCATATTATATCATTTCCCCTTTATCAAATAACATAGTTTCTTAATCATTTTTCCTTTCAATTTCTTAAAAAACGAAACGTTTTGATAGATTTTAGAGAATATAAGAAATAAGATTTATCAATGCAGAAATAAAGACAAAATGTACGGCCTTAATAAGGATTTGAATTAATGATAAATATACTAGTAATAAAATAACTGATAAGATTATTTTTACATTTGCTAATTAGCAGCAAATCATGAACTAAAGAAATGGCATGCAAATAAATAGTTTAATTTTCCCCTTCCTTATTTACAATTCATCGTTCCATTGTATATAGCCCATTATTACCCATTGCTTATTTGTCAATTGGGACTGGGATTACAGTTGTCTTTAATCTTTGTAGTTCATTTTCATATGTCAAAAGAGGTAATAGCAGCTAACAAAGAATTTTCAATTTTTTAACATTTTTTAAACCTTAAATAACAAAAGAAAGGAGTGTCCATAGAATGTTTAACTGTACAATAAATTGATTAATATATGACAAGATTTCCTCTCACAAAACATGCTTTTGACAAAGTATTATTTTCTACGTACATAACGTGGCAATTGGCAGTAGACAAAAGAAAGGATTTGCTCAGGACAAGTGAACATGGACACCATGGGGTGACGAGTGACATCGTATTCAAATATGAAAGGACGAATGGGCACGTCTGCTTCAGGTTGAGATTCCGTGAGTATCATTTTCAAAGCTGTCTGAAAGCTTGTCATTGAGCCTTTTAACGTGGCATAATCTCATCTTTAACGCGATCGAAATCGTCTGCATTCAAAAACTGCATAAAATGGCACTGTTGTAAGACTATGCTGACTGCTTATGGGCTTATCCAGTCCAACTACAGAAGACACAAGACAGATTTAGGAATAAAATAAAGGAAAGAAGATGCTGAAGAGATGCACGCGAAAAAGAGGGAGAATCTTTGGTAAAAGAGATATGTTAAAAAGCCATGTGGAGTACATTGGCAAGCTTCAGTTGAGAGTCTCTCATGGACGGCTGATCTTGCGGTCTCAACGTCGGCTTCGTCAGCCAACAAACGCGTCCTCCACTTCACTCGTCCATCAGCTTTAACCCTGTCGACACGACCACTCCTTGATCCTCGTCTGATACCACGTAAACAAAGGATTAGTTTTCATCCTGGTCCAAAAAGCATTTTTGGAAGTGATTGCTTTCTACACTTCCTTATTTCTATAATAATTTATTCGTTTTTTATTTTATTTACAAAATTCTCAATTAAAAAATTACCATCTTCGGAAACGTCAATTTCACATGCATCGCTGGATCGCCTAACGCAAGAACCTTGTAAGTGCAACCAGTAGTTCCAGACTCCTGTTTTTAGTTTCACGGGGCAATTTGAACTTTGAATATTGAACCTTTACTGGTCTCTGAGTGAACAAATTGGAGTTTAGCTCATGTGAAAAGTGTGTCGAACAAGCACGTCCTTCGTCACCAACAATAACAAATAGTTGAAAAAAGTCCAGTTGACTCAATTAAGACTCAAGTGCCCGTTCCTTTGTGTCAACCAGAGCAGAAAGAAGAAATCCATTTGTCCCACCGACTTGGTCAAGCTGTTGCGACACTGCTACCCGACGACGACGGAGAACAAGCGTGTAACTCAGAGGTAAGAAATTGGATTTTGAACGCTGCAGTTTGATACGCTTACGCTTGTAAAAGTCATTATACTCCATGATTTCGTATTATCAAATCTTGTTAGTTTTATGTTCCATCATTACTGCTCGAATGATCAAGTTGACAACTCAATTTTTGGACAGTCGCATTTCCATGCGCTCGTCAACTTGCGCCTGCTCTCGGCCTTGCGCAAGAGTTCGACAGGTGCATGAGGTCAGTTCCATTGGGGCAATGAGAGATAAATGATGCAACTCTGTATTATTTGCACAGACAAATTGACCTTAATTTTGGCCATGCGCATCCATAAAGTGCAATCATTTTCTCTTACTTCTAATTCATCCTAAATTCTTGCTATATAGTGACCACTGGCCAGGTCGTTCTTTCTAGCAAAGCAGGTTGCAAGTCAAACGGAAATGCTAAATTCGTATTCATTTACACTATAAGCATGAAAGGCATTTGCTGGCATTTAAAAAAAACGTAAAAAATGTCGTATAAAGCGCCGTTTGGCCCAGAGACGAAAAAGAGTGTCCTAACTGGATTAAGGCTCAGATGAACACTGATGATTACGTGAGTAAGGCAGAAGACAATGTTGTTTGAGACGAAGGATGCCCTGTACTTTGCCATGGTTGGGTTCACCTCCAACCTCACCTTTTTGGTTGTGTGTCACACTCACGAAGGAGTTCACTCAGTTTCCTGCTCACTGCAGTGTCCAGATTTACGTGCGGAAGTTTCGGTTCGCTTGCTTTTTCCTTGGCTCTCTACTTTTGCGTAAACTTTAATTTACCTACATTTTTTTATCCTATCTGTTTACTACAACGATCCTTATGAAGGCATGACTTATTTACAACGAAAAATGCAGGTTCACAAGGTCACAAGATAGAATTTCCTTAGTTAGATCATTGATTTCTAATGTATTTTATCAGATACCACTTCGAATTGTCGAATTAATAAACAGGCTTGTATATTGCATTCCAAGAGATTTCTCTGGTCTGTGATTGCATTCCAATATGAAGATTAAAATGCATTTTTTACAAGTAACCGTGCGGGTTTCAGTTATGGACACATTTTCTTAGAATTTTGATTTCCCCGTTGCTCCATTCGAAAGTGACGTTACGTTAACTTATTGTCATAGATGAATGCAATCGTAGCAGTTGAAGTTCAAAAAAAGGAATATTTTTTATACTGCATAATGCAGACTACAGAATCTGAAATGCTGCTTTTGTGTAGTGTGCCTACCACTGCGTCATATTTTTCACTCAGCCGTGCAGAACCAACTATGCCGTTTCCAAACAACCAAAAACGCAGAATGCTTTTAT